>CALYDD020000293.1:0-54693 GCA_944472135.2 Trichobilharzia regenti | reverse complement strand
AGAATCAAATTTATGTACGACTGTAATGGTAGATGTATTATGCATAAGAAATTGCTACTCTACAACCCCTAATCACTTTTACTCTACAAACAATAATCAATAGTGTGCTAGTCAAGAGCTCACAGATCATCTGACTTAAGCCATTATATCCTAACAAGTAGAAACAATTGATATTGAGAATATATGAGATCGTCTTGGAGTTGAGCTAGCAGACTGTTACTGATGTAATTAATGAGTGATAATGATGCTTGAATGTGAAGTGGAATTCAAGGATTTTACAGCAGGATTTGAAATGGCGGTCTCTGAATTACTGGTCTAGCGCCTTAACAGCGGAGCTACGTGACCCAACGGACTGATTGGTGACGAAATCTCAGTACGGATCCAAAAAGCTCGAGCTGCTTTCGCCAACTTACACCATCTCTGGCGTAGGCGTGACATCCGGATATCAACCAAGGGACGTGTGTACTGCTCATCAGTTCGCTCCGTCCTTCTCTATGGCTCTGAAACATGGCCAATACGAGTTGAAGACATGAAAAGGTTGACTGTTTTTGATCATAGATGTCTGCGATCTCTTTCTCACGTTAAGTGGTTCAATAAGGTAAGTAATGTTGACGTTAGGCGTAGGCTGATAGGCAAACAGGGAAAATCAGTCGACGAGGCTATAATGTTACATAGATTGAGATGGCTAGGCCACGTGGTGCGCATGCCTAACCATCGCCTCCCCCGGACGGGCATTGCTAGCTGATATAGGTGCAGGTTGGAAAAGGGTAAATGGTGGCCAAACAAAAACATGGCCTCATCAATCCATGAAATCCTTGACAGTTGAACTCAGTCAGGTAGGTAGGGAGATGCAGACTTCCGGGACTCTAGGAATCAATAGCTGGAGACAATAGGTGACATGGCTCAAAATCGTTGTCAATGGCCAGCGCAGATGTATTCAGTCTCTGTAATCTTTCATATTTCTTTCTACCATTACCCATTCTGTTTCACTCTTATACTTGTCAAACTCTATTGATTCTCTTCACTCATCTTCTTGTCTACCTTTGTGTGGTATTTGGAACGTGGCAACTGGAACTGGTGCACTTCGGTGGCAAGTTCTATGTTGAATCCAGATAGACAGACGTGACCCAACTACTAACCAGGTCGGTGATTATTCCAGTGTGATGATAAACGGACATTCAGTATGACAAATAAGTTAGAGAACCATTGAAAATCAGATAATACTCTACAGATCTATGATCCCAATTTGGGACTCTTTAGCGCTTTGCAACCAAGAATCGAACCCAAGAAATTCAGATCAAGAGATGAAGATTTTAACTTGAATTGATATTGGTTTTGTGATGGATAGGGTGACAGGAGTTTCACCTCCTTCATAACACCTTAAATAGTTCTAGAAAGAGAGGAAATAATAACTACAATAATAATATAGTGCATAATCTAGAGAAACTCGAGATTTGGTAACAAAGACTGAAATGTCTTCATTTAATTTCTGGATTTCCCGTTGATTGATTATATTGCGTCAAAATGTTCGGCCTTAGCAGACACTTTGGCTTCTAGTACCGTTACTTCGATGATGCCCAAGGATTAATGCGATGTGGCTTGGTGAATAGTGACGGGTCTTGAATAGGACAGAATGCGTATTCTAGATTCTACTGCTAGTCACTATCCATCAAATGACAGAATGAAATGCTTAATATATAATCTATAAATGTGATAACCAGTAATTAGTCTACACAGAAGATTATACAGGATAACATTAACTAATTAGCAGACTGGCTGGTACACTATATCCAGCATACACTAATAATCCTCCCCCCCTCCAATGAATTACCATCTGATAAAGCAACATCGTAATAGGTGAAATTATGTGTCTGAATTGAAGCTGTTCTTTGTTGTCAAACCAAATCACTAGTTAAAATGTTCTGATGAATATTATCAACTAGCTGATTGAAAAAAATGTGTTCCACAAACAGTCAACTGATTTACACACATAGAATAACTCAACAATTTATGAATAAAAGAGTTAACGGTGATGAAAATACCTGAACAACAACAACAACAACACACGAATGAGAGAAATATACAGGAGGTCGCATCTATCACTCACCTGAACTAGGCAGAATCACTTCAACTATAGACGGTACAGATGTCTTCAAGTATTGCTTTTGTAGGGATTTTGTTTGATTGCATGGAGGGTTTCATCATGAGTTGACATCAGTTAGAGAACCACTGGAAAATCTGGGAGTACTGGACAGCTGTTTCGTCCTAGTTTGGGACTCTACTGAGGCAGTTAACCTGTAGTTCTAGTGGGAAGCCGGTACAGCAGGTTGAATATGAGGCAGTAACTCATCGACGAAGACATTGCGAAATGGTCGCGCTATGTCGTAAATTGGCAGAAGTTAGAACTCAAGGACCATTGGATTGGGTCCCAGTGGCTCAATGGTCTACGAGCTCGCCTTTTAACCAGAAGGTGCTGGGTTCGAACCCTGGCGTTGGGTGCGTATTGTTGAAGAGTCTTAAACTAGGTACAGATGTTGTCAAAAACATGACTTGGAAAAGTAACATAGACCTTCATTACTCGGGAAACAGTGTGATGATCTACTACACTCAGAGTAAGGAACAAAAACCGGACTTGCAACACCAGTGTCAAGTCAACGCTTGATGCATTACCAAAAGGCTATGCTCTATTCCCATCAATATATGTTTTCACTCGATACTGAAGACCAAGTGGCTTGGAAGGATAATCAAGTAGTGGCAACCAACTCTTGCCTGTAACCAGCCAACAATCTATTGCCCAGCAAATATGCTGAAGGAGGAATGGAGATAGGTTGAACACACGTTGATGAGACTGTAAAATCACGTACTAGGTAGGCCCTTTAAGTGGAAACCGAATGGGAAACGACGAGTTTGGGATAGGTCCAAAGGTGGCATGCAAGAGATCGTGTAAGGATGAAATGAAAGTTTATGCTCAATAATATGGAGCCAGCTAACAACGACGACAGAGAACTCAGTGAAATGGTAACATGCTGTTTTGGACTACCTAAAAGAATATAGACCACGCAACTGGGGTCTTTGAAATGCTAGGGATTCACAGTAGGAGACTATTAAGGATACGGCTCAAAATAGTTTACAACAATGTAGGTGTATTCATTGCGCAATATCATCCTCCCCTAATCTTCATCTAACTATCCTGTCTGCCGTACATCCGTATTCCCTGTAGTGTGAATTAGCTTATCTTCTCTACTTGTATTTGAACTATTCCGAAACACCAAAACATGAACGAGTATACTGACTTTTCACATTTTTAAGCAATGAATTCACCTATGCACAATCAAGGACACGAATTCCGCTAGAAAAATATGAAAGCCTTCAATAAAGTCAAGACAGAATCAAACTCAATGTCACTCAACAACTACTTGCAGTACTATGCAGTTAGCAGAGGAGTGCACTTGTTATATGAAGGCTATTCATAGTATCCTGACCTGGCCAGTCCTCGATGTTTGGGGGGAAGGAATTGGGCCCGCAAAATAATGGCTTGAAGTCTAGTACCTAGACTAAAGAGCTACAGCCCTACACAAACCAAAGTCAACAACACTAAGAATGCAAAAGAATTTCTACAAGCCTAGTTCTCAAATCAGTCTGTTACTAATAAGTATGTTGAAGCAGATAAGACTTTTCCAGACAAAAAATTATTCGATCAAAAGGTCAACGGAGTGATCAATACCAATACGAAGGAATACGACGATGGATAAAAGCTATACAGACAATTGATGGCAGTTAATGTCTTCGGAATAGACTGTTATTTCACTAATGGAGAACTTTTCGTAATATCACACATCGTTTAGCAATTAGAACTGGAGATTTTGTTGAAAAAGACAATGAAAGCTACGCAGTTCAATAACCCGACTTACACAGAAGGAAGCGATACGAAATGTAGCCAGATGAATTTCCTAAAGTTTTATTCAGAATCTATAATAGACAAACTAGGTCAAGTATTAAGATCGTCTTACTGTATCGTGAATCGGGAGATGATGTGCAATAGAAATATGTAGAATACAACTTAAATGGGGTCAAGTGGTAAGTACATCATGCTAACAACGATATCAGATGGTTCAGAGCAAAATCTTGCATATAGTCAGAAATGCTGAGAAAGAAAGTTCTAGACTATGACAAAACAGCAATCAAATGTCTAATTGACTGAAGTACTTTCATGATAAGATGTAGTTTCTTTTAAGAATATGTTCGGTAATCTAGTTTTTCAATTCCAGACAAGATTTAATTATCCGATATAATGCAGAGTACTAGTCCCACCCTACCTACTTAAGTGAGACTCAAAACTCAACACCCGATGGTAGAAAAATGTGTACTTAGAAAGAGGATACAAGGAATCCCAAGGCGTTTTAGCCCATAGTATGGAGAAACCCTACAAAAGATATTCCAGTTGCGTACAAAAACAGATAAAACGCCTTTATAACAGCTAAACGTAACATTTGATATGATGACAAGCAATCCTTCAAAAACACATAATACGAGATGATATAAGATCGACTACCTGAAGAGTTTCAAATCGTTATTGACCATCTGCGTTCTACCCATACAAGAAGGCAGAAGTAAAAGTGAGGTGAATTTCCCTTCCTTTAACTTGCATACTCATCCGTGTGCTTAAGCGAATGACTCAAATCTCTATATAAGAGGATCTATCAAATAAACTAATCGCATACGTGATTACAGTCAAACAGATTTGTCTAAATTTTATTCTCGCAATTAATTCTTGTGAATCAGTGTTGTCTTAGTAACGAAACAAAAAATTTTCTAAAAACACTAATGACAAGAATTTATGACTATTTTTATCTTTTCTTTTAAGAAATTGACTAATCTTCAAATATTCTGCTTTCCTGTAAATTCTACTAACTAAGAAAACATCACTATAACCAGATAGTTGGTTAAAGAGATGCATTTTAATAGCAATTCCCATTGAGTACGTCTGTGTGCGAAATATGTGCCCCACTTAATGTTTGAGGGTAAATGATACTACTTGGTCAGCTGCTTAAAACCCGGTAGTTGGAGAAGGGTTCGCGTGGTTAGAAGTCGAGCGACTAAACGACTGCATTGTTTCACTTCATTGGAGTGAAACAAGTACAATATATTAGGTAAATCATCAGAAAGGCGGTATAGGACAGAACTACCCCTTATTACCTACCTATCTTGTGTTGCTCAACTGAGCCGCATTCTAAGTCACACTCCAGTTTTTGGAATGAATCTAAAAAGTGCTCAAAATCTTTAACGTGTTATAATAATAATTATTGCATAACATGATCATTAGTAGGCATCAAGCCATATCAGATGACATTCGACACAAGGAAAGCCTAGCATCCCAAGGAAGTAAGGGACTGACTAACATGAGTTCTGTAACCTGTGGTATCTGTAAATTTGAGAAGGCCAATATAACGTATGAAAACATGGTGTACAGCTAATCTAATTGTGAAAGTTACTGTCGAGACCACTTAGAAAACCTTTAAATAGGATCATAGTCACTTAGTAATATTTAGATGCTATTATTCGCCATACCAATGTAAAAAAACTTATCATAAAACGAACTCTACTAGTTGCATTCTATTATTATTATTATTCCCTTGGTTTCCGAGTGGAACATAGGGCTTCAACAATACGTCTCCACTTTCTTCTATTTTCTGCCTTACTCTTCAGCTGGGTCCACCACAGTTGATCGAAATCTCTCATATCTTCCTCACACGTTCCCTTCCACGTCACCCCCACAATGATAAACAACTCGTCGCTTCCCCTTTGGATTCCACTCGAGAAATGGCCTGGAGCGAGATGTCATTCGACGGTCTCCTCAACGTGTGCCCGATCCATCTCCATTTTCTCCTACATATTTGTTGAGCAATCAACTCTTGAGTGGTCTGTTTGTTGTCAGAGTTTCTTGTTGTTAATTCCTTCTGGCCAGCCAGCCGGTCATTTGATCTTCAGTATGGAGTCAGCCAGTGAAGTGGGCAGCTGTTGATGAAAGTCTCCAGTGGGCTGTTGGAAATCCTTTTCGTGACTGACACGCAGTGCAAGTTTCTGACCCGTATAGAAGAATTGACTGACTGACTTCACATTTGTGTTGAATAGAGTTCGAATGTTGTTCTTTATGCTGAGGTGGAGTGTAGAAGATTTCCAAACTGGTTTTACGTTGATGAAGGCGTATCTTTCCCTTCCGATTCTGGTTGTGGCTGGCTTTGACATCTTCATCCGTTCCAACTGCCTGTCGTTGAAACGATGTTTCCTAGATAAGTGAAGAAGATATCCTATTGGATTCATGTATTCCAATAAATTATGAAGTGAAATTTGCAAGACGGAGAGATATAACGCGCTTAGCAGACTAACTGATAACAGAATTATGATAATGAAACGGACATTTACTAGCTAATACGTCATAATACGAATACTATGAAATATGTTCACGTGGACGAAGACTTCAGATGTTTTAAAACACACACAAATACACCTAAGGAAAGCATACTGATAACGCCTGTTGTAAAACAAAGATGAATAAGGCTACTTTTCCATTTTCTTGGAGGAATCAACTTCCACATGCTATCTAAGTTACGCAATAGGTCAATTTCATCTTAATAAATACATTCCATTATGAGCTGCGATGAAGACAGAGTAAACAAGCTCAGTTTTTCCTAAAAAGTTACAGTGTTTCAACTGTACATTGGCATCCCTTGTAGCAGCATGAGAAAACCAGGGGAATGATGCATTCCAGGCTTACGAACAAACGTAATAGTATGTGTTGACTGGGCGTCACGTTTCCAGTCCCCAATGCTAGAAATAATAATCTATCTCTATCATCTTGCCTTCCTTCCACTGATGCAACTCCTCGACTTGATAGCTCTCCACTTCCTCTCCACTCTGCGTCCACTAAAAACGATGGAAGCCAAAAAACCACCACCGACAGCCTCTTAAAGCCGCGCCACCAATTTCATATAGGAGCTCTTAATGTTAGGACACTTTGCCAAATAGGACAACAAGCATCACTAGCCAAGACCCTGGCATCACGAGCCATTGATGTATGCTGTGTTTCAGAAACACGCATACAAGACCCAAGTGTGGTTATTCACCTAACCCCACCTGGCCAACAGGTTGAATCTGCAAAATTCACCTTGAGGGTGTCAGGAGATGCCACAGCTAGTTCACGAGGATTAGCTGGCGTAGGGATAGCTTTGAGTACTAGGGCAGAAAAGACATTGCTTGACTGGATCCCGGTAGATAGCCGAATGTGTGCTGTCCGCCTGAACGGATCAGTAAGAAGGAGGAAGGACTGCACTACTCGCCGATGCCTTTTCGTAATCTCCGCCTACGCCCCCACTGACTGCAGTTCAGATGAAACGAAGGATGAGTTCTACCAAAAGCTGTCTAGTTTGGTGGAAAGGCTAAACGCTCAGACATAGTCGTTCTAGCTGGTGACTTTAACGCTCAAGTAGGGAAATTGTGTCAATCTGAGAAGGATGTCGGTGGCACCTATGGAGTTCCGTGCCAGCGAACCGACAACGGTGACCGTCTCCTACAGTTCTGCTCTGATAATCATTTGTTTCTTGTAAGCACTAACTTTAAACACAAGGAGAGACACTGTTTGACTTGGAGACCCCCTTCATCAAACCAACGCTGGACACAAATAGACCACATAGCAATAAGCTATCGTTGGCGTGGGTCGGTAGGAGATTGTCGCTCCTTCTGGAACACGTGCGTAGATACCGACCATGCACTGGTCCGCGCTCGGGTGTGCTTACGACTGAACGGACGTAGGAAACAGCTGGCGGTAAAACCATCACGTCCCCAGCTCGATCAGGAAACTAAATCCGTATTTCAGGAAGAACTAGCTAAACACATATCTGTGTTCGACAGCTGTGCTCACCCTGAAGAAGCTTGGAAAAATATCCAGGCAGCCATAGATACAGCTGTAAAAGCTGTGAATAAGGTAAACCCAAAGGTGAGTAAAAACCACTGGATCTCCACCGCCTCATCCGAACTGATAGATGCTAGAAGACTTATTCCGGCGAGCTCCGAATTCAATGAGGAGCGAAAGCTGCACAAGAGGAAACTTACGAAAAGTCTCCGCAAGGACCGTGAACAGTGGTGGGCGACAAAAGCCAAAGAGATGGAGAAAGCTTGAGGATAGGCAACACCAGGCAACTCTTTGGACTCATCAGGGAAACGGGTGGGAGAAGACAAATCATCAGTGAGACAATCTCGGAAAAAAATGGCACTATAATTAGCTCACAGGATAGACGACTGGATCGTTGGAAAGAGCATTATGAGGAGCAGTTTAATTTGCCCACAGCCACGCTCAACCTTCCGAGCATCCAACACCTCCCTGAATGGGATATAGACACAGGTCCTCCGTCACTAACTGAGGTTACTAAAGCTGTCACCAATCTGAAACTAGGCAAAGCAGCGGGACCTGATGGAATGACTCCAGAGGTATTTAAGTACGGTGGAGACAGCTTACTGTCCGGATTAACTGAGGTACTAGGCAGCGTCTGGGAATCAGAAGAAGTCCCATCGGGTTGGTGTAAGTCACTGATTATCCCCATATACAAGAAGGGAGACAAGTCTTCCTGTGATAATCACAGAGGGATTAGCTTGACTAATATAGTATCTAAAGTCTTAGGCTCAATAATCATGCGTAGACTGAGTGGTGCTCGGGAAGCACAAACACGAGAGAGCCAGGCAGGCTTTAGACCAGGAAGAGGGTGTATTGATCATATCTTCACCCTCCGACAGATTCTAGAACATAGGCATTCCTACCGGCGTCCAACAGTCATTATATTTCTTGACCTAAAGGCAGCATTCGACTCTGTCGATCGGGAAGTTCTCTGGAGATGCTTGGCTGTAAAGGGAATTCCGAGAAAATATATTGCACTGATTAAGGCACTCTATTCGTACTCATACAGCCAGGTGAGGGCTTACGGCGAGCTGTCATCTGAACTGATGACGACCAGTGGTGTCCGTCAAGGATGCCCATTATCTCCTTTTCTATTCAACTTCATCATAGATGTGTTAATGGACTTAACCCTAGGTGACTTCAGCGACTCAGGGATTGACTTGCTACCGGGGAATAATCTCGTTGACTTGGAATATGCAGACGATATAGTCCTTCTAGGCGAAGACGCTGACGAAATGCAGAGTCTTCTAAACACCTTGAGCCGCAATCTACGAATGTTTGGCATGCGATTCGCTCCCGCCAAATGCAAGATGATGTTACAGGACTGGACTACATCGACGCCTAGTTTAAAAATAGGAAGTGAAGTGGTAGAGCACGTTGACCGCTTCACTTATTTGGGAAGTACCATCAGCCCCAACGGGCTGATCTCTGACGAAATCTCAGCACGAATACAAGGGGCTCGTTTCGCATTTGTTAGTTTACGCCGACTCTGGCGTAGACGAGATGTTCGACTATCGACCAAAGGGCGGGTGTACTGCTCATCAGTCCGCTCCGTCCTCCTTTATGGTTGTGAGACCTGGCCACTGAGAGTGGAAGACATGAAAAGACTAGCTGTCTTTGATCATAGGTGCCTGCGTTCTATTTCCCGTGTAAAGTGGCATAATAAGGTGAGCAACATGGAGGTTAGGCGTAGAGTTCTAGGTAAACAGGGGAAATCAATCGACGAAGTCGTGAAGCTACAAAGACTGAGATGGTTAGGACATGTGTTACGTATGCCAAGCCATCGCCTCCCTCGACGAGCAATGTTAGCGGATATAGGGTCAGGCTGGAAAAAAGCTAGCGGCGGTCAAACAAAAACTTGGCATCAGTCAATGAAATCCACAACAGTTGGTCTAAGCCACGTAGAAAGGTGTAGACTTCCAGGCTGGGGTCCTCGGGACGGTAAAAATCTATGGTTGGAAACAATTGGTGACATGGCTCAAAATCGTTCTCAGTGGCGCAGATGCATCCACTCCCTGTGACTTATGATCTTCAATGAAACTGTTTTGTATTTCTTTATTACTCCTTTGTCTCACACCTCTGCTCACTGTTTCTATTATGCTTTTCTTGTACTTTCTTCTCTTGCTTCGCGTGCTACACGGAATGTGGCGACTTGAACTTCCGCACATTTGTGCAAAGTTCTATGTCGAAAACAGACAGACAGTCTAGTTTGAAATGTTATTACCAAGCTGAGAGACTCAACACCATAGTGTTGCACTTTGCATTACTGTTGCATAAGTGGAGGTAATCAACAGGAAACTCGACTTAATTTTCGTGTTTATTGGGACTCATCAGCAAGGATTATTTCAGAACTCCACGGATATAGTATCTTCCTTGTGTTGTAGTGTTCCAATGAAGCAATCACACCGTTTCTGAATGCAGCACAATGAGCAGCGTGACTTCAAATCTCCTAATCAATCCATATACTCACATTTCGTTCAAATAGGTAGAAAAGTAAACAACTAACTATAATAATGATTACTATTCCCGTGAGACATGGGGCTTCAGCAGCACTAACTTCATAATTGGGTGTAAACTTTCATTTCGTCCTTACATGGTCTCCTTTAGGTCCTAAGCTAAACTCGTCGCATCTCCCATCCGGCTTCCACTCGAAAGGCTTTGTGAGTGATGTCACTCTTAGTAGTCTCCTCAGCATGAGTTCAGCCTATATCTCCCCATTTCTCCTTCGGAATATTTGTTGAGCAACAGAACTAACCATTATAAGACTGAGATATTTAAGATATAAATTATAGTAGCCACCGTCAATAAAACGGTCTCTATACACAATCATTCTTCACATACGCAGAATATGAAAATAGAGCATAAATCCAACATGTGATAAATCATCTCCATCGAATTAAATGAAACATAAAGAAACACGTGATTATAAACCACCTGCTGACTTTATGTTCTATTGAAATGGACCAATAAGCGTGAATGAATACCGGTTTTAAAGAGTCACTACACTCTATTTATCTCTCTATTGTTAACTAATAATTTAACAACATGGAATAAATTACATGTGTATAAAATGTACACAAGTAATTATGGATGTTTAACACATGAAAACTAATTCCTATTCTCATTAAGAGAAAAAAGGTGAACTGATGTAATACAACACTATAAATAACAACATGGTGTGTCAGCTGTCTTTGCAGCATATATAATACAGCCCCGGATATTGAAACATATCTAGTCCGTGAAATGGAGTGAACACACACTAACAACAACATTCGAGATATTATTTATACAACCTACTTATCATGGCTACCTCTCTCTATCATCACATGGTTAGATGGTGGTAGTGACAATACAAAAATATACCTCATGAATTTACACTACATAATACATTTTATAAAAGGACAAGAATAAAAACGACAAAAACATGTTATCTCACAGATTCATATAGAAAAAGAGATAGTAAGTAAATTTATCAGCTTTCTTAACTCTATAGAAAAATATGCTGATGAATACACTCAGACATTTCACTAGATCTCAGGATCTTAATTCAGCGATTTCCAAATGAAAAACTTAGTTAGCTACCCTTATATTTCTTATTCACAATAAAGAGAAACTGTTAGTAAACTGTATTATATATTACAGTTGCTAAGATAAACTACATCTTAACAACTCATATTCCAAAGTCTATCTCGAAAGTGCTTCATGCCTTGGTGTGTAAAAAAACTGTACGCACATTTAGACAAGCCACTTTAACATACATGACTGTTGTCCTTAGTGTGGCGATATGACCAACCAACGAGTCCTGATTTCGAATATAAGTATTGTTCATAACTTAGAGGTGATGAAGATGCCTAACCACCACCACCAACAACAACAATAATGAGCATTAATCACCATCAAAGGGAGAAATCTAAAGGCAGTAACCTCTTCCACTCATCTAGACAATATCGTCTCAACTATGGGTGTACAGGATAGGAAAAAGGCGCATCCAATACTCTGATATCGATATGATTGCCAACACAATAAGATACAAATTTTCAACATTAATTGTCAAATCGGTGCTTCTAATATTGTGCAGAGGCTTGGCACATCACATACAGCATTTGCAACAGGCTACTGCAGACTTTCATCAACACCTACCATCGCTCTATGTATTCACGATTAAGATGGCCAGGAAAAACATAAATAACGAGAAATCCTGGGAACCTATCACTGAACTAATATGTAGGAGGAAAAAGAGATGGATTAGACACACGCTGACGAGACTGTTGAGTGACACTACAGGTCAAGTCCTTATTCAAACGCCACTGGGAGAAAAATAAGGAATTTGGCATAAGTCCGAGGGAGACATGGAGCAGGGCATGAAACCAGTTACGAACGGCTGCAGTAAGTGGTGATGTCCTGTTGAAGCCCTATATCCCACTCAGAACCCAAAGGAATATTAATATAAATATAATGATAGCCTGGTGAAAGCTAACTAGCCTTAGTGTTTGAATCTCATCTATTAAATGGATTCCCCTCCCCACTCACATCGATCGACGAACGCTGAAATCAACTCAGCAATATTGACGAACAAACTTCCTATCATGATACCTTACTGTGACTGTGTTTCACCTCATCAATACGAGAATAGCCTCAGAGGAGTGGTTAAGCTCACTCCCCATCTAAAGACACACACGCACACAGACACGACAAACCGAAAGGGATCCCAAGTACACGGAATCATTCTCACATCACACAGTGGTTATAAAAAACAAGAAGTCAGTACAATTATATGTCAAATCATTTAATTTATTTGTTGTATTTTTTGGTTGAATAAATCACAATCTCATCAGGGTTTGTTTATTTAATTTATTACACCAAAATAACACAATACACAAAGACAAACGCGCATATACACCAATAATTTTGTTGGTGTTCATCATGTTTGTTTTTTCGTTTATTTGACTGGTTGTTTGCTTCTTGATTTGTTTGTTATTAAATAGTCATTATAGAAGTAAAAGACGTCGTAGAAGAACAAGACCAAGAAGAAGAGGTCAAACAAAGCATTGTGTAATGTTAAAACCAGAACAAAATAATAACAATAATAATAAAACGAATACTTACTTACTTACACAGGCACTCATGAAAGCTCATACATTTTTTAAGTTTTCAACTGTGAAAAGCACACTCCCACACCCCCACAGATATTTATTTACACATGAAATATAAAACCAGTGTATTTGTTATAAATATGGACAGATAGATAGTGTTGAAGATATGCTTAATACACAAACAATATTCACAAAGTGAACGGTCAAAAATACATACACATCTAAATATCTACATCTAAATATATATATATATATATATATATATATATATATATATATAAGAGAGAGAGAGAGAGAGAGAGTAATTATATAATAATAGTAGTAATAATAATGATAGCATGAAAGACCTATGACATCATCACAACGACCACAACAAAAAATAGAATAGAATATACACAAACCGAACAGGTGGGGGTGGTGACAAAAGGAGAGAATGGTTAAAAATAAGAGAGAGAGAGAGAAAGTGGATTTTAAAAATACATTTATGTATATTTTTATGTGCATATATATACGTGTGTAAACACACACAATGGCATACTTTTGAGGAAAGAATTCTACACAGTTAAACATAGCACAATGTTATGAATAAAAACAACCATTTTTTTGCGTTTGTAAAGATGTGTTTTGTCCATAAAATGAGAAAATGCTCTTCATCAACAACAAGTGGAAACAGCACAGACATGGAAGGAGAGAGGTGTGTACCGGTGGTGGTGGTGGTGAACAACAGGAAATACGGGGAATAAAATGAGAAGTCAAAGAGATAGATTTGAGACTATTTTCAGAGGAGGCAGGGAGGCGGCGAATAATAGTGCTGTGTGTGTGCGCGCACAAATCACTGTCATAGGTGACTACCGACCAATAAACCCGGAGGAAATTGATACATGTATGTATATATATTCGCACATACACAATAGACAAGATATTTTCAATTCACCGGACAAAGAAAGAACGCGAGTGAAGAGGACAAAGAGGGGAATAGCAGTGTAAGTCTTGTATAGAAAATAGCCGACAGATTTTTTCAGTGTCCTAATAAATAGTGTTAACTTGTTTTCGCATGAGCTTTGTGTTGTTGTGGTGGTTATTGAGAAGTAACATTATCAAATGTATCATGTTGAAAGAATTGTACATTTATGCACAATAGATATACACACATTTGTTGAGAAGCATACATATCACAGAGATTATCTGCGTGATAAAGAATAGAATAGCTGACACCCAACCAACACACCGACTAGCATCGCCATTATTAATTACTGACAAGCTTCCACTCCTATCCATCATCAAAGCTGATCACAAAAAGAATAGCGGGAACTGTTACTGTCCTCTATTTCTTTCTTCGATTTAATTTTCATTCTTTACCTTTTAGTTCAGAAAGCAACACATACACACATGGAAGAAAATCAGCTTGCTTTCAAAATTTATAAATCACATTATTACTATTACATAAGCTTATATATAGTATAAGTAAGTGTGACTGAGTTGATCACAATAACTGTAAAGGTATAGGTGATTGAATGTATGTGAAATGTCCATTCACGTGTAAAAGCAACACACACACACACAATGCAAGAAACAAAACCAACTCTCGGTTAGACAAGATTAACATGAAAGAGATTATTTAAAAATAACAACATAAAAAAAGTTATTTAGACACATGAAGGGGAGAGAAAAGTGAAAGATAACTTTGCATTATATGCAGCATAAATGTACACACAAAGAAAAGGAGAGAGAGGGGCGAAGAAGACACCAGCATCTAAAATAATTTAATGCATAATTTAATTCATATGTTTTAAGTAGGAGGCGTCAAGATAAGTAATGCAAAGATTTCTGAGAGGAATTGATTGCAAAATCAGCGTGAACAAGTTTATAGACTACAACCAAAAGAAAAGAAACAATGATCATTTGTCACACACATTCATATTTAAAGAAATTAGTTATGATGTTATTCTTAATAATAATAATAATAGCAAGGAGGAGATGGAAGACATGATGAAATGAACCGCTGGCAAATGGAATGTGTACACTATGCATACACTGACACACACACACACACACACACGCACGGGCATAATTCAAAGCGAGTAAAGAGTTGGAGATCTATGCAATACAGTACAACACTGCTATTACACAGTTTCTCTTTCGTCCACCATCCCTCACCACTGCCAAACCTCGTTTTTTTTTATTCTCATTTGTCACTTGAATACATTCACTGGTTGGCTGGCTATCAAGTTGTGCTTTTAAATGTTATACTGGACACGAAAAAAGGCAAACTGTGAATAGAAACGAGGAGGAGGAGGAGATGAAGACAGAATACAATGAATGACAAGCACTTTTTTATCCACCTACATCATTGGCGGAGGGGGGAGGCACAAATGTTGTATGACGCACATATAGTATAGTTCATTTCATTGCCAAATTAACTCTGGATACATTTATAAGGAAGAATAGGCAGAAAAAAGGAAATGACAAATAATTGTAAGGTAAAATAAATGCCTCACTGCATACTTACACACACCATTGTACTTTAATAGTAGTATATATAAATAAATATCTTATCCTTTTCTTATACAGCAGCTTACGTACAACACCTCTCTCTTAGTATGCGTTTGTAAAGAAAAAGAAAGATAGAAAACATGGAACAATTTTGAAGTCTAAATTTTTTTCTAAAAAAATAGGAAATGCTCAATAGTTTTTTGTTTGTTTATTATTTGTGCTATTGTCAGTCAGTGTTTCTGTGTTGTTTTCCTCTTGTATGTGCGTGCGTGTGTGTTTGTCTATGTTAATGAGAAAGATAACACACTGATTCTTTTATGGAATAATAAGAAAGATTACAACAATAAAACCAATACACGCACACACACACACATACAATAACAGGCACGGGTAGAGTGTTATCACCATCTCATAATTAAATGGAGGAATGCATAAAAACACTTTTTTTGTCTTTGGACTTGGTAATACAATACACGCCTGTTTTTATCATTACTATTATTATTACTAAGTGGTGTGTATTCACTTGTCGTCTCTGAACTACACAGATGATGATGGGGGATACTGGTGCAGTAGAAGTAGTAGCAGTATATATACACACTTTAACCGATAAACAGAGTGAAACCATAAGAAGAACAACAACAAAACATGTGATGAAAGGAGGTGGAGGGAGGAATAATAGTGGTAGCAATAACAACAATAATAATAATACTAACCAGCAATTCGAAACTTTCATCAGAAGTTAAATAAAGGCCAATCACAGCATCAATAATAATTGTAATATACAGCAACAATAAGAAAGCAGAATGATATTGAGTTAATTGATTTTAAAAAAAATAAATAAATAAAACGTGGAAAATAAAGGAACAAACAAACAAAATGGGCAAAATATTTTTTTTAATCTAAAAACCAAACTTACATCTAAGGAGTGTATAAATGTGAAAAACTACACAGATACATACATAGTCGATCTGACCAGTTTATAGAGCAGTAGAAGTCATCATGATTTGATGATTCACAGAGAAAAACGGGAATCCATAGTAGTAGTAATAATAACAGTGCAGGAGTAGGACACAACCACAAAAGAGGGAGGAGAAAGATGAAGACAGGCGGACAAAAGTGTTTGCACCAAAGGCCAAATATTAAGGATATAAAGGAGATAGTGACACAATGCACTCACACTCAGACAAACAATGTTTCTCTTTTTTTTCTCGTTTCATTGTTGTTGTTTTTTTTCTTAAAAACTATCATCATCATGACTGTAATCACCATCAATAAAGGAGCCATGTTTTATTTAAACTTGATTGCATTGGAGTAGGTTAGAGCAATCGTTAAGATCGGATAAAAGTTGCCGGTTACAATTATTCATAGGATGATGATTATCTGAGGATTTGGCACTGGTTTTATTGTTGTTGACGTTGGCAGCATTGTTGCTGTGCTTATTGTTTACAGATGATGATAGTGATTTTGATGAAAGCGACTTTACATTATGATTACTATTACTTCTAGAATGATGAGGATGATGGTATTTAACTTTATTATCCACAGCTGCTCTATTACTACTATTCACAGCAGCGCCACCGGCAGTAGAACGTCGTGAATCAGCAAGTCTTTGCTTTAGTAAGCGTAACTTATGCACCATCAACGTCAATTGGATTTCATCCTCACGATATTTTGGTGTACGTGAACGACGCATAAATTTATCTAATTGATTTGCTAAGTGGGTTGTATTTGCACTATCTAATCCTTCAGTTTTTGTAGCTTCTAGTAGCTGTGTTCTCAGATTGCTGACAGTTTTCCAGATATCTGAGAAGGAATGATACATGCGTAGATAGGTTGGATAAGTGCACTCGAATTCCGCTAAATACATTGATGCTTGTTCCGGTGTAGAAATTTGGGGATATAGTCTAAATTTTTGAAAAAAAAATATATATATTATGCAATATGAAAATATTTATGATTGATGTACACACACACACACACACAAACATTAAGAATTTTCTTATTGACTATGTAATCCCTAAATATATAATGCAAATTAGCGACTAAGACATAAACGGAGTTCAGTTATCCGGGGATCGGAGCTATGTGTCTGTCTGTCTGGATTCAACATAGAACTTGCCACCAAAGTGCACCAGTTCCAGTTGCCACGTTCCAAATACCACACAAAGGTAGACAAGAAGATGAGTGAAGAGAATCAATAGAGTTTGACAAGTAAGTATAAGAGTGAAACAGAATGGGTAATGGTAGAAAGAAATATGAAAGATTACAGAGACTGAATACATCTGCGCTGGCCATTGACAACGATTTTGAGCCATGTCACCTATTGTCTCCAGCCATTGATTCCTAGAGTCCCGGAAGTCTGCATCTCCCTACCTACCTGACTGAGTTCAACTGTCAAGGATTTCATGGATTGATGGGGCCATGTTTTTGTTTGGCCACCACTTAATCTTTTCCAACCTGCACCTATATCAGCTAGCAATGCCCGCCGAGCGGGGGAGGCGATGGTTAGGCATGCGCACCACGTGGCCTAGCCATCTCAATCTATGCAACTTTATAGCCTCGTCGATTGATTTTCCCTCTTTGCCTAACAGCCTACGCCTAACGTCAACATTACTTACCTTATTGAACCACTTAACGTGAGAAAGAGATCTGTCTGTCTGTCTGTTTTCGACATAGAACTTTGCACAAATGTGCGGAAGTTCAAGTCGCCACATTCCGTGTAGCACGCGAGGCAAGAGAATAAAGTACACGAAAAGCATAATAGAAACAGTGAGCAGAGGTGTGAGACAAAGGAGTAATAAAGAAATACAAAACAGTTTCATTGAAGATCATAAGTCACAGGGAGTGGATGCATCTGCGCCACTGAGAACGGTTTTGAGCCATGTCACCAATTGTTTCCAACCATAGATTTTTACCGTCCCGAGGACCCCAGCCTGGAAGTCTACACCTTTCTATGTGGCTTAGACCAACTGTTGTGGATTTCATTGACTGATGCCAAGTTTTTGTTTGACCACCGCTAGCTTTTTTCCAGCAGACATCTATGATCAAAAACAGTCAACCTTTTCATGTCTTCAACTCGTATTGGCCATGTTTCAGAGCCATAGAGAAGGACGGAGCAAACCGCCGAGCAGTACACACGTCCCTTGGTTGATAGCCGGATGTCACGCCTACACCAGAGATGGTGTAAGTTGGCGAAAGCAGCTCGAGCTTTTTGGATCCGTACTGAGATTTCGTCACCAATCAGTCTGTTGGTGGTGATACCACTTCCCAAATAGGTGAAGTGGTCAACATGTTCTATCACTTCACTTCCTGTCACTAAGCTAGGAGCCATGTGTACCGTAAAAACCAATAATGCTATCCAATGATCTAGGTTGGAGCAGACCAAGATGAAGCCAGATTCGAACTCGGGATCACTCTGTCTGGAAGTCAAGTGATCAACCTAGACAGTTAACCAACTATCAATCATCACATCTGTACAATTATGGCATACACAGATACCGATTACATTTCCACAAATTAATAGATGTACGAAATTGTCACAGAGTTCGGCTGTATATATGTGCTGCGGGGGGACGTTTATTAAAACATAAAAGAGTTATCAGTGATACTACAAATAAAAAGATATTTTAAAATATAAACTATCAGTGTGAATACTTCTCTTTCGCCGTATGGCACCCTTATAATTTCACACATGATACATACACCATCATCAAGTGCAACCTCCATAAACAGAAATGCAATGCACTTCTTATACAAAAGAATGAAAAAGGATTATAAAGACAATCAATGTTCACAACCCAGATATACATTTAGAAATTAATAATAGTATTAAAATTTGAGGAGTAGTTAAAAACAAGATGTATGTATGTAGAGATCATCTCAGTCAAAAATATGAAAGTGAATATGAAGGGGAGGGAATACAGGAGGTGCGGATACATATTTTTGGATACTTTTAACTTCAGTGCATGGTAGAGAAAGATATTTGCAACTTCATTCACTTTCAGTTTTTATCAGGTTTTATAGGAATACAGAATAATTTCAATATCGACTCCATTACGGATCAACACATAAATAATAATTGAATAAATGAAAACCAAAGAAGTAATGGACATTTTAGTAGGTAGTGTTTACACACGCACAACACAAACACCACAGCTAGGATCAAAACCCACAAGATGTTTTATGTTACGAGGCTATAATGGTGACCATTCACCTACTACTCGGTTGCAGTTATAATGACCACTGAATTCCAACTTCTTGCATTTTTACGACAAGGCTAACCAATGACACAGATGAACATCCAATTCACGCTAACAACAGCATGTTAGATCTAACCGACCATATTATTTCTCCATTAGTACTTCAGGAAATGCCACAATCCAGATGTCATTGAATTGGAGAATGGTATTCAAATTCTGGGTTTTGTGGGAAACTCGATTAATCTCCGTGTAGATTTCATTACGAACCCAAAATCTGATGTTGGGGATGGGTGAGCAGGGGTGGGGGGGGTAGCATTAAAATATTTCAACCATATTATGTTGTGTAGCTGAGAAGAGATTTTCAACAAATAAGTATGAAAAATGGGTTGGTTGAAATTCACACATATATATATATACTTTTAGTATTTGGATCACTGAAGATTATGCTAATGCTGCTGATGCTCTCTACAAACAAAGCAATAGGGAACCCCCCCCCAAGTCTTATTATAAATTCTATTCAATGTTCAACATGAAGATTATTATTATGAAATCATTGAACGCTGGGCTACCGCTAAAGTTAAAAAGTAACCAACCAACATAAAATGCATTGAAAAGATACATAATTAGATGAAAGGAAAAAACAAACAACAACATACCGATCAATCTCTGCTAGTTTACTGCTTAAATCATCCGTTTGGTAATCAGTTTCAACAACATTCTGTGATAAAATTTGCTGAGTTTTGCCACACGCTGCTGTATTCACTGTAGGTATATTACCTGAATTTTAAAAAAATAACAAAAGTAGTAGAAACGATAAATGAATAAGCTTAAAGATTTTCGAATGTGAAATTTAGTCCATATACCACTATTTCAACACTTAAACCATATGTACAAATTAATTAGATAGTAGTATGGTAAGCAGAGTCGATGATTCAGCTGTCCGGGGTTTAAACCCCGAACGACGACGTACTATTAAACCTTTCTTATCCAGAAGTAAGCTCGGTAAAGAGAGAAGACTGGCTGGGTGCGGCTCGTAACTTCACTCTGCTAAAAAGAAAAGAATAACACCACTTGCCAATGAAACGTGCCTGAGCTCAAAACTTGAAGCGGTGTGTTTGGCTTGAAATGCAAAGGAATAAAATAATAAGCATAATAAAGATAGTATTACACGGATACGGGTGCTTTGAAGTGATTATTATTCAATTGTATAAACTCTAAGATACGTGCAAAAGCAAAAAAGCAAACATCTTAATCGATTAGAGAATGAAATAGGCGAATAGTTACACAATGTAATCTTTCCAAAAACAACAAAAAAGAAAATAGTGATAATACAAAATTCTTACAATCAATCATTTGTCAGCGGCTTTACATTAAGTTAATTTAGATGTTTTCAGATATGATACATCAATATGGACCAGTAAAAATGAATCAGTCAACCGACAGAATACCGTGCGCTTTTGAACTTTTAAGAGCATCAAGGTACAATGATTGATTAAAGAGAGAGAGAAAAAAAAAGCAACTTTGGGATGCATAGCACGTATACTGTTGTGACACATAACTAAGTGATGGGATGGTTTCATTTATAATATAAACGCCAACATCATGAGTAGTCAACAATGGTAGGGAGAGTTGTAGTGAGGGTGACAGACTGTGAGAATGAGAGAGATAGTAATCCAACTGAAACGCAATAAATAACAAAGGAAAAAAATCTGCCGACAGCAAAATGAAAGAGCAGAACAGTGTACCCTCTCATAATGAACTGGAACGTTTGTTCAACAATTTCCTTTTTGCATCACTTGAAATATAATGTAGAAGGCGATGATACATAGTTTCATCAAATGCAGATTTATCCACATAAGTTGGAGATACTGAAGTTGATTCACTTCAACAAAATAAGATGGTGATGAAGTTGAGATTCTGACTGACTGCCAAGTGGTTATCCGTTGTCCCACTTCTCCGATTGGCATATTTCATTCAGAGAATCATACATACATACAAGTAGGTAGAAAGTTGAATCATGCTTTGTTGCGCTTCATTTTCAATTTATTTCCTGATTAATGAAAACAGATTGATTTCACATCCATAATCCAGAAACAAGAGTTGCATATTCCTCTTTGCTCCACATGTAGACATCACATTTCATATCCGTACACGCACACACGCACTCAAAGCTATAGAAGATACATGTGCATTATTTAGTATATAATTAGCAAAATTTGTTTTGGATGTGATTTATTTTATATCATGAATTGTGACTAACTCACTTTGTATATTGATCAATTCAGGAGTACACCAACCATAGAGTATAGTATTTTTTAAATATTTTGCTAAAGCTTTATAATCATCAATATCATAACCATCGATATTAACATCACCAATACTCTGACTATCATCCTCTTCCTGATTATCAGTAGAAGTAGTAGTAGGTGAGGTAGGAGTGGTGCATAAATAATTTCCTGGTAGACAGGACAAGGAATTCGCTATCGGATCACGATAATTGGCTATGCATTGTATTGTAAATGTATACTTTAATAATTTTATATACCAATAATTCAACCTGACAAGTTTGTAGACATTTTTACACATCTCATCAGCATCACAGAGTAGTAGATAATTACAGTTACTACTGCTACTAATATTATTATTATTTAAAAATACTTTAGAATTCACTCTTAGTATAAATCGACGTCCATACAAATAATTATGCCAATGTTTACATGCCCATAAAAGTGTCCAGATTTGTCTTTCATCTGGAGAGAAAGTTTTTTCAATTGATAATAATTTACGAAAGGCATATTTAATAATTTTTCCAATTCTATTACTACTATCCAACTGATAGAGTACAGCACTCAAGCCATAATTCGATTGACCGATTGACATGTATAAATTAGTCGTTCCATTGAAATCATTTATCATCCTTAGTGGAATTGTACAATTGATATACTGTCTAATCTTGTCGATAGCATTATCATATTCAGCAGTCCAATGGAATGATTCCTTACTTTTAATTATATTAATTAAAGGTTTAATTAACTCAATACAGTCTGATCGACAGTCAAAATTTGCATTAGAATGATAATAATAATAATAGCATAATCCAAGGAAACACTTAACCTCTGATAAATTTCTCGGTTTATTAGTATTAACAATAAGCTTTGAATAAGATAATTCATTATTCTCATCAAGTTTATTATTATTATTCACTGGTTCAATACCATCAATAGATATTCGATAGCCAATAAATTCAATGAGTGTAACATTAAAAGTACATTTGTTTAAATTAAGACGTCAATTTAAATTATTCAATCGTTTCATTAATTTATGCAAATTATTATCATGCTGTTTTTGTGTACTACCATAAATGCATATTTCATTATAATAAATAATAATTTGTGATAAATCATTTAATGCAGACAGTATATACTTTTGCCAGACACCTGGCGCAGAAATAAATCTATTCGGTAAAACTTTATACTGAAATAACCCATCAGTTGTAAGAAATGCAGTCAGTGGGCGTGAATCAACTGATAAAGGCATATGATAAAATGCCTCTGCTAGGTGTAACTTTGAAAATACTCTAGATCCAGTCAATTTTTTAGTTAATTCATTTAAAGACGGTGGATAATGAAAGTCTTCAGCAATTACTTGACGATTTAATCCGTGTAGATCGCATACAAGTCGTAGTTGACCATTTCTTTTCTTTTGTATTATATCAATCATAGGATGAATCCAATCAGAATTACTGACATGCTCTATTAGATCATCGTTCAGCATCTGTTGAAGGGCTAATGATACTAGTTTCTTTTTTGCAGCAGGATAACACTGACGTACTTTACACGGGATAGTGTTTTGTTGAAGAATTATCCTGTATTCTATTCCCGGTGGTAATCGGCCAACATCTTTTCTATACAAATTTTGATAGGCATGCTGATAATCCACAATAGAGATATGATTCACTAGCATACGCTCAACACATGGAGTTATCTGTAACACTACCATAGCATTACGACCAAGCAAAGGTTTACTAGCATCATTATTATTTTTTCCTAGTGCAACGTATACTGCAACTTCAGCTGAATTCTCCTCCACACATAGAGTACACATAAAATAACCTCGCATAGTTATATAATCATTACTGTAACTACCGAATGTATAAGATGTAGGATAAATTGGCATAGAGGATAAATGCGCTTCATAGAACGAATTCGGTATAATGGTAACTGGTGAAGCTGAATCCAACTCCATTTCAACTGGAAGCTTACGACCATCCACAAGAAAATATACAGTACGGACATCTGGAAGAGGTAATTTCGGTTCATGTGGTGTATCTAATGATTGATGGTATATTGGTTTTGGCATATGTTTACTTGATTCAGTGCCAATTGAAAATATGGATTTGCATTCCTGTGCTTTGCATTCTTGGACAACAACAACAGCTGGGACAAGATGACGTTTCGATGATCTACAACAACTTGCATAATGCCCTAATTTACCACAATTATAACATGTAGCTAAATGCGCAGGACATGCAGGATAATTTGCCTTGTGTTCAGTACTGCCACAACGAAAACAACTAATCTGATATTTACGGAATTTTGAATAAGCAGTTGTTTCGCTTTTTTCTGTATCTCCATACCTATGTAGGTTTTCTGCATCGATGCCAGCAATTTCGCACGCCTTTTCCCATGTTAATTGATCCACATCCAAAGTTAACAGACTATCGCGGATATTATCGTCTTTTATGCCAATTATTAACTGTTGAATCAGCATGACATCTTCTATTTTCTTTCGTGGGATATTATTGTAGTCGCATGATTTCACTCCATTCAATAAACGTGAAATATACACATCCACCTGTTCACCTTGTTCTTGCATCAATAACGAGAAATTTAATCTAGACGCATAAATATTTTTTGAAACACCCCATAATTTGTCTAGCACATTAAAAGCATCTTGTAAGTTTGATAATGATAATGACAAACTCTGATTATCAAAATAGCGTCGACCTTCTCCACCCAAATAGTAGCGTAGGAGTTTAAGTTTTGTACATTCGCTTAGCCCACCGTCAGACGTTGAGGTTATCAAAGAATTCAAATATGACAGAAAAGATAACTTCCACTGTTCCCAATAATGAGGTGATGGCTGACTTGAACAATTGTTCCAGAAATAAGCTGGTGTACTGATAACGTTTGATAATACTGGTTCTTTGATGACAAGATTGGTACACAGACATACAGACACATACACACAACCAAGCAAATTAACTTTATTACTTCACTGCACACAGAAAAATGAGAACAATAATTAAAAGTCTAAAAGGAAGGTGTGCTGAAGGAGACCAATCAAACGAGTTTTCAAGTCTAACGCTATCAAATTTTTAAAACGATAATATAAAATGGAGTAGAACAAAACCCCAAATCAACTGTAGGACGAAGGGGGTTGGGGGATTTGAAAAGAACAATGTGCAGGATAACATGGCACATTATAGGCTTTCAGATAATACGCTAACAATGAACCGTTGTCGATAGTATTGCGTGTTGTCCTCAGTAGGACAATAATAGGCAGTCTGTGTGAGTTTTCGGCTTCTAAACTGGTTTTATTGACATCTACTAGACGGACACAGTAACACTCCTGAGGTAATTTGTGTCACATATTAGTGTTTAACCAGTGTTAGTCAGAGACACAGTTCTAAACTTAACCATTAAACTATTCCACTCGACTTCGATATGTCATTTAAAAAAATACCGATGAAAAAGCAGACTGTCGTCTTATATTGAGAGGTTATTTTTGAGCCGACAAACAGAAGAATGATATAACATTATCGTTGCAGAGAAGTGTCTCAGTTCATATTGCGACAGTTCAAAACACAATGCAAGCAGAATGTGAACAGAAAATATGTTACCACAATGGGTGAATGAGTGCAAAAGAAGAGAAAATAAGTCAACGAAAGTTATTGGATATCTTCGAAATTTCAATGGCAATAAGTGGTGAACATATCCATAATCGATTTGAAGCGGTCATACCGTGACATTCAGTGTATACACCGCCAATTGAGTTGGTTAAGCGTAGGCATCATTCTCGACTGGTAATGTTTAGTTTATCAGAAAGGCTAAGAATCATTACATTACTCAGCCTTTATCCAACGGTAACGCTAGAAAATGGTTTGTATAGGTCATCAATTAACTATAGCTGAACAGGATCAGAATCGCACTTCAATTTATCAAATCAATCATGACATATGCTTCATTAAAACTTTAGACCGATAAACAATGATTACAATTAATGTTTCTTTTATTCCTTTACGTTTCCAGTGGAATGTAGGGCTTCAAGATAGAGGCCTGCAGTTCATGTGCCAGTGGTGTTTGTTTTTATCGGATGGAGTTGCTAATTTCATACCCAACCTTCCCTCTTCACCAGCCTTGGCGAGGTAAAAGAGTGCGTCAGCTGGGAGTCGAACCCCGGAACACACGCGCGGTTGGCGAACATTCTACCGCTGCGCCACCGATAATTAATTTCTATTATGTTTCAAAATGAGCAATTATGTTAGCACGCTTTACTAGCAGTATCCTTACTATAGGACACAACAGGACCGCTCGACTCAAATTCAAATAACCCTTTAAAGCAACCATAGCTTCTGAGTCAACAGAACAGTAGAGATTTCAATCCCGCTCCATCTGCTGAGGCTTGAGCAGCCAGGTAGTACCACTAACCTTCAAACAACAGGTGTGGCTGACTGCCAACTACATGGAATACTAAGTAGTTATGGAGTAACACTGAATTCCTATTCCATCACGATTCGTTGAGAATCTGGTATCATAATAGTTACATAGGGTTTTAATAAGGTAGAATCTCAAAATAAGAACAAAAAATAAACTCGACTTAATTACAGTGATAAGTAGGCTTGACTACGTTATCAATGTAATAACCATGGTACAAAATCATGAATTGGCATTTTTCGGAATGACAGCAAGAAATAGTAGTCAATCCAACTCGGTTGCCCAGTACAACTTATTAAGGTATACTCAGCTAATGACAACACTTGATTTAGGGGTAATAGATATATTAATATCTCGTTACTCTCATCAGAGTAAATGGAATGGGATTTATATGTAGAAAATGCCAGTTGTAGGTCAAGTCCTAAGGCCAGCACCTCATGCCCCCACTATTTATATCGCCACACATGTTGATTTTTTTAAACTTCGAAATGACTGATTTTCAGTGCATTAAAAACCAGTATAAACTTTAAACAAACATCAACCCTTTGGCAATTCAACAAGATATCGCCCTAACGTGGGATCTAACATGTGCCTAGTGCTTTACAAACTGCTGCTGCATGCAGTGGATATGAAAGTAACGAAAAAGAGGAACAATATCACTGATGATCTTGAAATCTTTAAAGCCAGTAAAGAACTAAATGAGGAAATGTGATACAACATCAGGAC
Source organism: Trichobilharzia regenti (assembly GCA_944472135.2). NCBI lineage: Eukaryota > Metazoa > Platyhelminthes > Trematoda > Strigeidida > Schistosomatidae > Trichobilharzia > Trichobilharzia regenti. Next base: position 27,518 of record CALYDD020000293.1, on the reverse strand, counting down.
AAAATATGAATGAATCAACATCAAAGAAAAAGTGTGACCGATAGCCATTACTTAAACGTGATGGTTGGGCTTACACTATGTTGAGGGTCTGAGGATAGTTGTATTGTTGGTGGATAGGGATGTCACAGCACTAAAGGCATTTTCGCCGGACGTCCAGCAAGTCAGTAATGATATCTCCCCACTCTCCAGACGTAAGTTAGAAAGACTCGATCTCAAAAGTCGTATATCCTGATCCATTTCGCCGTGGTTTGCAGCTGACAGTGGTAAGAACTTCATATCGCCACAGTTCTAAAAGCTAATTCAAACACATGTGTGACCGACCTTAAGCAGTCATCCTCTGGGCTCTAAAGATAAAATATTTAAGACCTTTCTGTTACAGGTATTTCAAGATATCAACTTTTACGATGTGGGCAGGCAGAAAGTAATAGTCATCCGCACAATTTTTATAAGCACAAAAAACCCTCCTGTTCCATCAACCACATCAAGTTAATCGATTCTGAGTCACATATAACATGGTCTTTAATTATAGGTTTCCACGTTAGATGAGTTTATCCAACATAACACACAGTGATACGGTATTAACTAGACGAGAATACGATTGTAAGCAATAAATTGTTCCTAAAACATCATCCAGTTTTTAATACTGTATCATTGTGTTCTATTAAATAAACTTATCTAATATGGAGTTGCATTCTGCTAGTGCATAAGTTGTACAATTACATGAATAAGTTTCTGTTATCTGATAGTTAATTTCCTACACGGTTCAGAACGACTGTTAAACGAGTAAAAAGTTGTAAGGTAACGTAGTGGGTGAAAAAAAAACGTTTATTTCTGCCAAAAACGTGACTTAAAAATTTGTATTTTACTTAACTATCTCTATCAACTTATCATACAAATGTTGAACAAACCAATCTAACCCTATGCATCAGTTGTTGCTTGGTAACCACTCACGTTTCAGCAGTGAGTCACCTATTCTGTGAAGGATAATGAGACTACCTCAGTACTGAAACGGGATTTCAACTCATGACCCAAGTTGGTTGGATGTTGAGCAGCTAAACCAATGAGCTACATACACAGCTCAAGGATTACATCTTAGACTATATTTAGGATTTTTCGAAGTGATAATCTAAATTTTATATGATTTCCAAATAACTTTTGTTTCACTAAATGAGAAAACACCTCAACTTGACAAATAAGAATGTCAACATCTTTCGAAGTGGATGATTACCACCACGACTAATTTTTTCAGCATAAGTGGTTTAAATTGTCAATACGTCGTAATCAAGTTGCAGAGAGGGCAATAAGACAAACGGAAAATGATCAGAGAGAATGAATGAAACACTTTTAGAGTACAATTAACTGCACAAAAATAGATCTTTTTTGTTAAAAAAAAACTTCCTCATGAGAAAAAGGAATGAGTTTTGGGGAAAGTTTGCATGGTTTGTGGTTTTAGCAATTATGATGGACAGTAAAATTTCCGTTAAATATCCAACAGGCAGTGAAAACAAAAGAGTACACAATCCATGTAATATGAATGTAAATGCACAAAAGAAAGCAGTATGCACTACACTCCCCATTTTCAACACAAAGAATAGCTTACGACAAGGCTTCTAAAAAGATTTAGTTTAGTTGGTCTACATTTCATAACCTTTGCGCTTTCCGAGCAGAATACACACGGCTTCAAGCTTTGAATTTTTAGTAGCAGTGGTGGTTTTTTTATTAGGCAGGGTTCTCCGCCTTCCGCCCAATCCTCCCTAACTTCTATGCATATTCCAGTAAACTAGATGAAGACCAAGAGGGCGTTGGCTGGGAAGTAAACAGGCACTACATGTGTGGTTGGCAAGCACTCTACCACTGAACCACCGATGCACAGTCGCTCTAAGTAGCTCAGTGCACTAAAACCTCTAACATGTCTGAAAAATCATATCCTATACAAAATGTACGAACAAAAAAGACAAATTAGTCGACTACTGTAATACTCGTGACAAATTAATTGTGTACGGGGTGATTGGTTTGATGCCACTGATGAATCAGTAATCAACTAAAATGTACTTGGAAAAAAGCCAAATGAATTTCCAGCTAAAAACTAGAATAATATGCAAAAAACAAAAGTACATCGGCTGATTTTACCTACCTTATGATCTAATATTTAAAACTCGTTGTCAATCTTTTTTTCATTACCTCGAATAAGAATATATTCCTAATATTAAGAAATTCAAACTTGGTGTCCCACTTAGCTAATAAACTTTCACACAAAAATATGAATGATAAACTAATTTCTTACCATTAGTTAACTGGTCTTCAACACGTAATCGACTGGAAAGAAACTCTGAGTGATGTACAGATGATGCCGTCAAATGCCCACGAGATGTGGGACGGTCATGACTCATCGGTTCAATTAACCCTCCACGACGAATATCACTATTATTATTATTAATGCTGTTATTTACAATTCCACTTGAAGCAGTTAAACCATTATTTGAACCACCGTAACCACTGCTGCCGGTACTGGAATTAGAGAATGGTGTATGCTCAGCACTTTCACCTTCACTTCCACCAGCTGTATTATATGTACAAGGTTGACTTGACCGATTATACGTGTCAAGTGTATGAAGATTATCATGAAGAGGAGGTGAAATTGTCCCACTTTGACTATTTTCATCATGGCTTCGATTTGAAAATGAATGCATAACACACCTTGATATAGATTTATCAGAGGTAGGATAGGACAATTCCATTTGTTGGAGATCTGTTGAACCGGAGGATGTATTAGGGACATCTAATCTAGCACGTTTATGTGGAGAAATAGTATCTCCAGCATTATTTGAATTTGAGCGCTGATTGTTAACTACGTCATTTGATGTGGAGGTAGGAGGATTCGTCAATCGTGCACCAAGAGATTTATCATTTGCCTGAGAATTTTGAGTGGAATTAGAGATCTGTGTTGAAGGTGCTGAGTCTGAGTTGGCATTGAGTCGACGATATCTCTATAGAAAGTAATGAAACACACTAAATAGCGACTTCTTTCTAGTCATAAGTAATAAATCTACACATATGGGTTCAACTTAAAGTAAACAGTGAATGTGAAAAACTATTCAGCTAAGTAAGCCAATGCATAAAGGATGACTCTTAACACTTAAAACTTCAAAATGCTTTTTTTTATCGTATTGTGAAATTTCAGCGAAAATAATCATTCAGTCGTATTTTGATATACGTGGTATATGAATAGTTAACTAGTAACCTGTGGTATTTCAATAAAATAGACTTATTTCTTTTGTCACTAACGATTGTGTAACTTTGATCTGAGATGCTAATAATTGACTTCATTGTCTGCTTAATGATCAGCTTGCGCTACTCAACATTTTGAGAAAGAGAGAAATTCGAAACACTAACTGATTGTTAGACTGATCAAAACTAAGATTTATCTTCAGCGTTTGAGTGTATGACTCATAGCCTAATGCTTGGAATGTGTGCTGAGTAAATGAGTTCTCACTACATCTGCTCAAGACCTAGAAAGGAAGGAAACAAGTAACATGTAATCAAGAGGAAGATAAAGTGTGGATGTGTCCCTGCACAAGTGTGATCGACCCTAAATCATGGCTAACAAAAGGTCTGGATACCACCTAAATATGACTAATATCTACTTAAATATAGTTAGCTATTAAAATGGTTCAGAGACTCTCTTATACTGAGTGTTTCAGTGTGAAAGCAGTTCACATACGTTGGATGGGAAAGGCGAACGACCAAATGTACAAGAAAACACGAGTAACGTGATAAAATTAGTGTTGGAAAGTGACATACACAAGGTAGTCCTTCAGAATATACAGATATGGCTCATCAGCTTGAGCACTCTATTTTCAGCCGATGAGTCCTGGGTTCGAATCCAGCTCCATTTACTTCAGCCTGGGCAACTGGGTAGTGTCACCAACCTTCACAAAACAAATATGGCTTACATAGACTGGTACATGTAAAATGTGTCCTGGATAACTGAGACAATCAACCGTTCATCGGGTCTTTCAGAACGCATATAATCACACACTGTTGAATTTATGCGTAGAATGCCACAGAAAGAAGATATGTCAGTGGATGACGCTGTGAATTTTTACAAATTGGGGAACAGCTGGATGTTGATTATACAACTATATTTAAAATTGCTGTGTTACTATGGTTCAAACCCCCCACCACCACCAGAAAACACCGACAGTTAATAAAGTAAAAATAGAGACAGAAGTGTAGATTGTTGGAAAAGTCAATGAATGCAGTGTCATGGACTCCGTGGACCGAAAAGTACTATGGCAATGTCTGACTGTGAAGGGAGTGCCAAGAAAGTACATTGCACTAATCAAGGCACTCTATTCAAACTCACGTAGTCGTGTAAGGGCTTATGGGGAATTGTCATCTGAATTAGTAACAACCAGTGGTGTCCGACAGGGATGTCCACTTTCCCCATTTCTGTTTAACTTCATCATAGATATGCTAATGGAAGTATCCTTAACTGAACGTAGTGACTTAGGAATCGACTTGTTACCAGGGAATAATCTAATGGACTTAGAATATGCAGATGACATAGTCCTGTTAGGGGAGGATGCTGACAAAATGCAGAGTCTTCTGAACACCTTGAGCAGCAATCTTCGTATGTTTGGCATGCGATTCGCCCCTGCAAAATGTAAGATGCTGCTACAGGACTGGACGACGTCAACCCCTAACTTAGTGATAGGGAGTGAAGTGATAGAACATGTTGACCACTTCACCTACTTGGGAAGTTGTATTAGCACCAACGGACTGATTGGCGATGAAATCTCAGCACGGATCCGAAAAGCTCGAGCTGCTTTCGCTGACTTACACCATCTCTGGCGTAGGCGTGACATCCGGTTATCAACCAAGGGACGTGTGTACTGCTCATCAGTTCGCTCCGTCCTTCTCTATGGCTCTGAAACATGGCCAATACGCGTTGAAGACATGAAAAGGTTGACTGCTTTCGATCATAGATGTCTGCGATCTCTGTCTCACGTTAGGTGGTTTCACAAGATAAGTAATGTTGACGTTAGGCGTAGAGTGTTGGGCAAAGAGGGAAAATCAATCGACGAGGTTATAAAGTTACATAGACTAAGATGGCTAGGTCACGTGGTGCGCATGCCTAACCACCGCCTCCCCCGACGGGCATTGTTAGCTGATATAGGTTCAGGTTGGAAAAGAGCCAGTGGTGGCCAAACAAAAACATGGCATCAATCCATGAAATCCTTGACAGTTAAACTGAGTCAGGTAGGGAGTTGCAAATACGCCACAGTGAAATAACATATCACTTCGTATCCTATGTAAAACCCTGAATATATTATTTCTTAAATATTTCCCCCTTTTTGCTTCCCAATCTAATATCGCTGTACTCCTGTCAACCTGCTCTACCCATACTGCTGCCACCTACAGCGACATCATACTCATTGAGCTAGGGTGATAAGCCTAAATTTCACTTACAAATTAACAAACAATCACAATATGAACGAATAAATTTACTAAATAAACAATAATTATTTGAGAAATTAATCATTTAACCTTGTAATTATATTCCTTAGGACTTTATTTCAATATGCAGTACAAAACAATGAATATAAAACTTCTATTCACCATTATACACCATTCCTCATTTGCTGTCTACCAAACTGTTATGAAGAATAATTCCAACTGAAAGTCAGAAACATAATCTTATGATACCGAATAAAATGTAGGCGTACACATGTATACGCGTATAGGTGTGCGTGAAAGACAGAAAGTTATGTAAAGAAGCATGTTTGAAGATAGTTTTACAAATTTGTCATAAACTGACAACTACTGGTCAGATTATTAACAAATAACATCGATACTGGTTTTGCAGGTTCAACCTGTTGGAAAATCACTTATACCACTCTACCACGTAAAAGTAAAACAGTCTAATTACAAAATAAGTGCTTAAACTACTTGTTCATTAAGCCTAACACATGCGACTAAATTTATCTTAGGTGAGAAGGAATATACAACAGTATTCCGAGCTATTTGCCAAGCATCCACTTTTTTTATGAACAGCACATTGAGCTACATTTAATGTATAGGACAGTTGACAATATTATTGCCCAACCTCCTAGATTAGAGTAAGTGAAGTGAGATTTGAACCTATGATATATGTATATATACGCTGAAATAGTTTTTTAAAAAGACGGACGAATTTCAGTTTACTATCCGGTGTATCTAACATACTTTTACACACTCCTAGTCAATCAAAAACTCTTAAACTTGAATATTACCGATGATGACAAGCAGTTCAAGTGTTGTTTGTGTTAATCACACTTTCTCAACAACTCATTATTCATTTTTATATGATCTTCCAGATTATATGACTTGGCAATTTGATTTCACCATGATTTTTAAAAATATATTACCCTCAATAATATACACTGTCTTAATTTAACACTAAATATTCACTCTTCCACTTGATGAAGACCTTACAAAGACTTTGAACATCATTAGGTACTTTGTAATCCTACTTTCACTTGTTAACGTTTCTAAAATAGCATCCAAAAGGGACGAAAAGATTTAAAAACTTGTGAATACACAAAGACCAGTTATATTGTATGGTTGAATAAGAATCCTTTTCATTTGACACTACACGTCGCTAAGGCTTTTTACTTAATAAGAAACAAATGGAGGTTTTTCAAGTGCACTAGTCGACAGAGATTCACAAAAAATGTTAGACATTTATCTAGTAAAGTAATATCCTTACCTCTCGGAGTTCTGATTCATTGGCCCGCCACTGATCTAACAATCCACGGAATACCCCGAGACGAGCTGCCACCTCTACATCGCTAACGCCTGCGCAGAGCATATCCAGTGCAGCAATCTTTTTACTCAGTGCATGAGGAGCTGATGGAGCATTTGCTCTTGTTGGACGCCGAGTAAACTGATCATCAGATACTCGGAGGGAAGAAGGGGTAGATGAATTATCAGGAGAAGCAGTTCGAGATCGATCAGCAGGAGATTTAGGGGATGTTTGGGACAGTTGATTGGTCTGGAAGAAAATGAAAAAAATTAGACGAGAAATCGCTTTTAAAACCTTATGATTTGGACCGAATACGTTCACTTTTACATCAAAGTGACTGACTTACTGGTTTCAACATAGGACTTTGCACAGATGTGCTCCAATTTGAGTTACCACACTCCATATGCAACACAAAGCAAGAAGAGTACAGAGGAAGAGATAATTAACAGAAGCATGAGGGAGAAAAGTAGTGATGTGGAAGAACCATAGAGTTTTCTTGGAAGTAATAAATCACAAAAATTGAATGCATCTGCGCCAGCCATTTAGAACGATTTTGAGCCACATCACCAATTGTCTCCAGCCAGTGGTTATTACCATCCCTAAGACCCCAACCAGGAAGCAAATCTACACCTCCCTACATGGCTTAAACTAACTGTTATGGACAGAGTAAACATGATATCACATAATTCCAATTACACACAAAAGCTAATAATTAGTACTATCAGCAAGCAACATCAATTCAAAGAGTTTTCCGCTTTAATAAGCACAAAATACACCTTAAAAGCGATAGGACCAAATAATAACTAACCTTTAAAGACATGATCCGTTTTCTTTCAGCACCCGTATATCCTGGCCAATTACAATCTAATTCTGATATCACAGACGGTAAAAGATAATACGCTGACTGTCGTCCAACACGACCAACTGCAGACAGTATGTCAGAAATTTGATCTTTCTGAGTACGCGACAAACCATCGCGTGACAAGCGTAATAATAATTCGGGACGCTGATACGGTCGTAATGCCAGTATGTGAATAATACGTTCTCTGAGGTATGTCAAATGCACATTAATGTATAAGAAATTGTGACAATTAGGTTATATATCTCACACATGAATATTTTAACAGTATTTACTACAGTGAAAAAGTATATATCAGTATATATGACCAGTAAGTCATATTTATATTCACATGCTTATTTAGTATTTATAAATAAGAAACTTATAATCGTATGTAAACAACTATTGAAATATGACTAATTTAACCTATTCCACAATGCAGAAACTTTTCACAGACATTATTATATGACCACCTTCACACAGAAGTGTGTTTCGTACAAAAAGCTTAATCCACTGAGAGACAATACCAGCTTTGAAGAGTATATCATAGAATCGAAACCTTAAAAACATCGGTTATATATATTGATCACTAAGAAATAACATGATGCACTATGTGTGACTCAGACTGGTACATGGAAAATATGTCCAAGATGAGTCTTAGCTATTAACTGTGTTAATTAGCTGAGCCATAATATGAGGGATGTGACACTACCCAGTCAATTCAGTAGAAGTGCAGTCAAGTCTGTATTTAAGAATACTTGCTTAGAATTTGGGTACTTAAGGCCATGAGCTGATGGAATGTGTCAAATTTATACGATAATCTACACCATGCAAAATTAAACGGTAGAAAAACTATTACTTGGTAACTAATTACGCCGTGCAAAGCAATCAATATATGTCCTGAAAATGCTATAAAACGGTTTAGATGGGTTTTATTCGCTTACAGGACATGATGAGTGAAATAATTATGACAAAAAGGAAAAACCCTAACAACAGAGCCTCAGACATTTTTGCTATATAACTAAAGTCGAAATATCCTGCAGAATAGATCACAACTTTGTGAATACAGAATACAGATACAATATATATGCATTCAGAAATCTGCTAACAATTCTAAGTGAATTAGACGGTGTGAAAACAACTCTATTTGACCATATTCCAGCAATTTCACGTACTATTCTGGACCACAACGACTATTCCAGGAACTAGGCAACTACCTGCAATAAAAAATTACTTATTCAATCTAGAACACATTCATCAAGTGTGGGTTTTAATTGTATTTTCATTTAATGAATGCCTTGAACATGGAGAATGTCAAAGGACAATATAATATAAGTAGTTATTGTTTCAATTAGCAGAATGTCAGGGTTAAAATAATAGAAATTACAGATCGTGTAAGATATACCACTAGTGCCGACAGAAATGAAATAACAGGAATAAGACAAGGAAGTAGACATAGGATACGGGACAATGAGAAATGATATTTACAGAAACGTGATAGTAGCAACAAGGCCGCTGTTTTGATAGAACCAATCCTCTACAAAATCTCTTGGTTTATATTCAAACTAGTTTTTAGTCAATCAGTATCTAAATCTGGAGAACATTTAGGATGTATTAAGTCATTAGAAATAGGCAACTTCTTATCAAGAAACATGATAATTGAGTTTTAATGGCTAACACTAATATAAACCCGTACATTTCTCAAAAATCAACGAAATGAACAGCGTGCGCTGAAACCCCTATCTCTCTGTTGGCATATGGTTTCAGTAAACCTCTGTCAGGTAATCTCTCAATGATAAAAATTATATAAAGAATGAAAGCAAAAAGGTAAGTCAAGTCGTCAGTTTCAGTGTCTGGTATAAATAAGCACGGGCTACTGTGGTCTATTTTGAATCTTCCTAATTTAGGTATCGCAGACAACCCAAACACGAACTTCAAGGTTTTATACAAAACCAGAGCCACAGAGAAACACCAGATGAATTATATTAAACTGGTTCGTTATACACTTATAATAGTAGATGTCTCAGAACAAACTGGAGTAGCATAAAGAGGATATTACCAAATTATCGTATCCTAGGTGTCACATGAATGAGAATCGGTTGAAGAAAATTCATATCTAAATTCAATTTGTTTGATACACTTACTGGATGACCATATGGCAAGAGGGGATATGAGACCTCACTGACGTAGTACACATGGAGATGGTATAAAAGACAGATTGATGTTTTGTAAAGGATGAAGAATACGTTTAGTGAGTTTTTCGCCAGATGTAAAGAAGGACTGGTCTAACTCGAAAAACTAGTTGTTTTAATGTATAACATTTAGCTTTTTAACTCCATACCATTATTAAATATACTGAACATTAGTGTGAGGTAAATAAATACCTAGGGAAGTCGTGTGATTACAACTGATATGATTATGAACAATAAATTCTGTTCAGAACATCATCCAGTAAATAATACAGTTTCACTGTGTGATACATCTAACAAACAAATATGGAATACCTACGGTAACCCAGTAGAAACATATCAAGTCTATTCCTACAGCAACAATAAAATGAGGAAACGAACGCACCTTAATGAACGTACGGAAACCTCCGGGTTCGCTAACGGTGGGCTGGGACCACAACCAGCAGGATTCTGTGACTGCACCCGATTGAGGTTAGGAACATCCGCATTTTGAGACGGAAATTCATTTCCTTTCCCCTTCATATTGACACATGGACTGCTCCTTTTATTAGAAGACTGAGATACCGAAGTTCGCTGGGCTAAAGTTTTCGACGATCCAAGTTCTTTCGTCTGTGACTTTTTATTTTCATCTTCTAGTTGAGTCATCCTTTCTTTCGCCGCAGAGAAACTATCTTCTTTGGCATTGACAGTAATTCTGGACGACATTTTCCCCAAACATTGGGTCGAGTTCCTTATATCAAATAAGACCTTAAAAAAGCACACCTCACCCTCTGATACGCAGGCAGTTAACGGACTCATCATGAGTGCTTGTTACACTTGAGGTACTAAATGTAAACCTGCTGCTTTGCTTTCCAACAGGCACTGCAAACGACTATAAAGGGTGAATATATTAGGTAAAAAGACATTACTCCTTCGGACCCATTGAAGGTTATTTTGAAAGAATGGTTGCCCTAGAACAATACATCAACAAACTTAGTTGGAAAACTTACGGGGTTGCTAGCTAGTTGTTCAATATCTTTCAAAGCAGAATCAGTGAGACGAAAGTGAATTAGTTCCAGATTGTTGCATGATGAGTCATCGAACACAAAGCTTGAGCTTTTTGAACAGCGAAGAGACATATCAAACTCAGGTGCAACGGATGTCGGAATCAGCTGGAAACCGCACCCGCTAATAATTCAAAAATTCGGTTTATTGGATAATTAAAACACAAGAATTTAGCATTATGAAATAACAGTAGCAGAATGTCGTTCATGTGCCCATAACTAATAAGAATATATTGGATAAAATATATTCCCAAATGGAGTGTGAAGAGAAATATATTATCTAGGTTAGCACACTTACGAGGTAGAGTGACATTAGTAGCTTGTCTGACAGGTGCTTTGTGCACCAGGCTTTGACATTTACACACTGAAAATGTGCCATGGGATACGAGAATGTTGTCAGCGGGTAAATATAAATTCGTACTGCTGCAATAAACTTTCCACTTGACGCGAAATCACAAATAAAATTATATTGATAATTTTTAAAAATCTACCCTATTTACACATGTCGTGTGCAGAATTATCTGACAGTAGTGATTAGGCTCAGACGGCTAACGAAAGAAGAGGCACATATTAAGATTAACCTAATAAGCCCTACCAGACTATCGTTTTCCACTTCCTTTGGCAATCATTATTCTCCTAGTCACTTCACTCTACTCTGTACAGTCTGCCTTTTTCTACTCAGATTTTCCTTAATCTGAAAGCCTTTTATGTCCCCGTTTCTTGGGACAGCCTCCAACTATATATACATGGGTTTATAAGTATTTTCGTTCTAGGCATGTTCTCTTGTAGCGATGTGTTTGGTGGCGTACTGAGGAGCATTTGTCACAAAACCTAATAATGTACAAAAATATTATATGCTATGACTGAAATAGTCGAAAAGCAGTGCAGTGAAACAGCTAGTGTAGCTTCCATGGACATCTCCCTGCCAAGCGTGACCAAAAGAAGAGGGACAGTGTATACTGACCGGCTCCCTTGGTATTGGTCACAAGTGCCGATCCAACCTACCCATAGGATAGCACATGGATCCTAACAGCTGGTGATCCGAGTATCGCTGCAGATTCATTTCCAACAAGACAGAATGGGTATACCTAAATAATTGGCGTTCAGCCTGCTACCATTTTGTATAGCTGCCCGCCCAAATGCGACCTCTCTGGCAGTACATATATCTATAGTAAATCCTGAAAGTAGACGTGCACTAAGTCATCAGACTTTCAAACGCTATATGTGGCTTAACCATAATTTGCGTACATTACACTTTTTAAGTCAAGCATCTCCATGTGTTACAAATATCTTACTAATTATTTCGGCTTTTTATCAAATCAGTGCTCAGTCCCTTAGCTTGTACCAACCGCTACTCCAGACCCTAGTTGTGCAGAAATGATAGCTCCATGTTTGAACATTTCTTTTTCATCATAACTAGTGCACACTTTATAACTAGGCTTTTGCTGTCAAAGTTAAATGTTGGAAGTGTGTGTTTACTGTCCAGTGCATGGTATAATTTCTTTGTTCAGTCACTTGTAAACGAAACTATTCATACAAATTCTCCTCATTCATATAATTTTATGTCACTTTATATTTTCGCTGAATGATTTCTTCGAGACGCTTGAATGTAGTTGGTAATCTGAAAATAAGCATGAATAACCGGATTTCTGCCCGGTAAAGACCTTGGATAAACTCACCCGCGGAACATCAAAGCAAAACTTAAATGTGAGCACAACCTTTTAGGTTGAAACACCACTTAATATCGAACTCGACATCATTTAGATAAAAAAACCTCACTGAGCTTAAAACCATGCCACTTGTCGAGACAACCAAAATATGTGAACATTTCATAATTCAAATTCAGAACCTGACAGATTGCCCAGTAAAACTGACACACTTCTCAAGTGAAAACCTCGTTCATTTGAAAAAATGCTATCATTTGAGCTTTGCATATTTCATCCAGCATCCAAATTTCTCAGAGAATTGCAGGCGAACTACTGTGCAACTTGACGTCCGCCGAGACCTATTTAGAGGAGTTGCTTATTTCTCGCCTGAATATAGACACCTATAGGGGTTACATCTCAAAAGTGCTGTCGAAATCAGAAGGAAGTGGCATTACAACTAATCAAGACATTTCTTTTAGTGGAAGACAACATAGCGTCTAAGGCACATCACTTATGGTTAGAGGAATGTACTATTACCTTATGGGATAAATAACATTAGGTAGTGCAAACTGCCTACCACACTAATTCACATCTGTGCTTTTCTTAGGTTGTTTACTTTCTACATCCGTTTCACACCCATTTGTGTACAGCAAGCGTGACTGTTAACTAATTCAGTGGGGATACAGCCAAAATATTTTAATCTGTCGGAAGAAGCATTTGATGCCACTAAGCAGTCGAACACTACACTTGCCAGTGTGGTAACTCTAAAATGTTGTGACGGACGCGCACCTCTTACGATGGTAATATATTTGGGAGACACTGCTATAAAAGCCGCCCTCGGTCAGCTGGGTAAAAGTGGTCAGGAATCAGCGGTATTCCTTTGCAAAAGTTTTCCTCCTGCAGAACGCAGGCACTTTAACTTTAACGAGCAGCGTTCTTAGGTGTTGGAAACTGCCACCTTGTGGGAGCAACCAGGACATCAGTGATCTACACAAATTCCAAGACTTTCACCTACTCCGTAGAAGATTTGCAACTTTCATTCTCCGTCGCACTCTACCAATGATGCAAGGTTCATGAAAGCTCAACAGGACTGTGTCAATGATCGGAAGCTTGGAATACAAGTGAATACCGTCAAACAAAAACCATGAACGATAAAGCTACTGACTGGAATCGAAAGACCAACAAAGTGTTGAGACACTTGCACTGCAAATAACCCTGACCTCAAACAGTTACTGATAATTACAGATTGTGGCGTGATATATTGTGAAACAAAAAAGCTTCATCTAGGTTCGCCCGCCCCTTAGATAGTGGGGAAGTATACATTAAACAAATCTCATTTCTTAAGATGATCTGCAGCCAAATCATCAGCTAGTGTTCCCTGAAAGTTTTATATGACTATACCTAATATGTGACCTCCAAAAATGGATTGAGGAGTGCCCAACATGCCTAAACGGCAAGACGTTTATTTCACACATCTTTATTTAGATCTGATGGGTATCATGGTGCACCCTAATGACCTCTCAGACCCACTGGAACTCGCTGGAAGACTCACCAAATTCCATACATAAATACTTTAAGGAGCCGGCCAGTTACTCCACCCGAGTGAATTCGAGATGGTTCACGGATGACTTCAACCAAAAACCCTAATAATGATCGCTGAATAGCTACATATCCTGCTAAACATGCAATTTGGCAGCATCGTCTGCTAGCCCCTCAGTCGGCGTACCTAAACTGGTGAACAAACAAGAAAATAAACAAATTGATAATTTTAGTCCAAGTTGTCTCAACTTCAGTTGAATTGATAGGATTATTTCATCCTCTGTAGGCTTGTATTTCTGCCTCGAAATTCTTATGCTTCTGCGCCTTTGTTCGCAAATTCTCGGAGTATCCGTAACTTTCATCAAGCGCATTTTTAAGTTTTTCTGATATCCATGACTGCATTTCATCTGCATCTCTATCGAACATTTGGTAGCGGTGGGAATCTTCAAGACGCAGACGGCGGTTCTGAGCTTTCTCCTTTATTGCATTTGGTCTATTTTGAAGACCTTCCTGAATCCCATAAACCTATGCAGCTGCATAGTTATTTGATTCGATTAATTTTGCAGCGAATTCATCAAGTTGTCACATCTTTTCTTCTTGTGCCGAAGGTGAGTTTTCGAAGTCTTCGTGTTTTCCTGATGAGTGCTTCCACAGAATCGAGTGAGTCTCTCACATCTTTTATTTCTAAGAGGGCCTCTTGCTTACCAACCCAAGATTCCAACTGTTCAGCGTCGCGGTAAAAATACTGGAGGCCCATACACTGTTCTAGCTGTTCACGTCTTTCCTCACACAACTGCATCAGAGAGGCTCTCTCTTTCAAGGGCGGAAAGTTTAGCAGCTATCTCTCCACTACACGGATGGCCAACACTTATTAAGGCTTGACCTTCTTGCATGCATGTATGGAAAATGTCAGCTCAAGAATTCATCTTAGCGGTGTATTCCTTATGTCGCTCAACTTGGGCTTCAGCACCGGCTACATCCTTTGCCAGATCATCCGCCGATATTAAGGTTTTCATGTCATTCATCCAGTTGCTCAAGTCCCTCCAGTCAGCCAAAAAGCGATGCATCTTCAATGACTCTTCCAGTTTACCTCTCCAATCTACAGCCCGACCTTTCAGCTTCTCGCATTCAGTAATTAAGGTATCGCACTTTCCTTATATAGTGTATTGCGAATCAGGATGCTTCTGTGCAAGCGCCCTAGCATCATCTCCAAGTTGAACAATCTATTCATCTAGGGCAGTCAAATCCCTTTCTAATGCCTCGTGCCTCCTTTATAATGCTTGGACTGAGGCAAGATCACGACCACAGTCCTTAATGCATAAAGGAATGGACCTTTCATTCACCCACGATATAGCTTATCTGTGTCGATAAAGAAGCGCTGTATCACATCGGCTTTCAGAAGCTTTGATTGTCGTTCCTTGGTCAGACCCTTCAGACGCTCTAGAGCTTCGCCGAACCCTCTGGACTTTTCTATGACCAGGGAATCCTCAGGAAACTCCTCTTTTAGAAGTTCATCTGCCATCCAATAGATGTCTTCGGCACGACTTTCTTGATACTTCGGATCATTTATAAACTCATCAAGCCTTTCTTGAAATGTCTCAACATGTTTCAAGCCTTGACCGAAATCCTCTGATGTTACGTATGTTTCTTTTTCACGCATCCAGAATAGTATCTCGTCAACTTGCCGTAGAAACTGGACAAATTTAAGCGTTAGGTTAATAAGACGTGATTTTTCTCTGAACACAGCCATAGGACCTGTATGAGAAGAAGAAAGTTTGTAAGGCAACTTATTGTGACCTGAACATTCGCCACTAGCTCGTCGTAATCTTTCCAGTTCAATTTCTTTCTCTATTTCGAATATGCACATTTTCGCTAGCTCCGACACTACCATATAGTTTGATTTATAGTCGTTATTTCCAGGGAACCCAGTCTCATTACACCTTTATGACCGTGGAGTTGAATTCGGCATAGTCTCATATTTTTCATCTCCCATACTGTTCAAAAATTTGTACGATTAACATTGCCTACACATTTAGTCCTTCCTCAGTACTGACGATACAGAGTCCTGGCTTAACTATAGTTAAAAACACAGTGACTTGGCTTAAACTTTATTTGTCTTAAAACATAAAATATATCATACAATTACACCAAGAAAAGTATAAAACCCATCGTCACTCAAGAAAAGACAAAAGTGTACCGAATAGTGTTGAAGAAAAGGACAAATTGAACAGTGAACTAATTACATACACACAAATAGAGTGACAGGAAATAAAGAACACTTGTGAAGGAACATATCCCTAATTTCTTATTGTGACGAAGACGCCCCGCAGCGATAAAAACTATGTACTTTCTTCGACTCTAACTCCAAAACATCAGTGGTTGTAAGAAGGAAGTTATATTGTTTGGCAATTAAAACGGAGAACAGCAAAAGTCTATAAACAAATATTTTATACGAAACTATGCGGTACTTTTATTCGTTTTTGGTCGTCCTCTCCGAACTTGTACACGATCAAACCATTCGCGCCTTCGAGTTGCCCACCAATGGCTACCAGTTCCAAAAAACAAACGTTCAATGTTCACCTTCATTGACACTCTCCTGCAAAAAGGGTTCCATCCCTTTTTTCTATAGCGATGATAACCTCGAACTGAACTACCAATGTGGGAACCCGAGCCAACCGGGAATAGGATAAAATGGAAAAGCAAGACAAAAGGCCAAACACCAAACAAGCATACCACATCATGCCAGTACGCTCTCCCCTGCGTGTATGATCCTCCTCAGTGATCGGGTATTTCCTTCGCTCCATGTCGAAAGTAACACCATTGATCTGGTCCATGGGGTGTTGGTTGATTCATATCATTCTCGTGAAATCCCCTCCCCGGCGTATCCAATAGCATAGAATTACTGTAACACCACTCAATCCGCTCACAAGTTTAAAAGACTAGAAATGAATTCAGAAGTACCTAAAATAATATTACAAGGTGATTCACACAATGGAACAGTTTCAAAACTAACCAAGAATCAAATGAATAGGAACCCACTAAATTACTTAACACAAACATATGTACAATCAATACATCAAATGTTGCGAATTGTGGCCTGACGAACAAACCTTGAAGAATTGTAGGACTTACAACAGTACGCTTACAATCCTTCTCAGGTTGACGCCCTAGGTTGGAAAACCGTCTCAGAGTTCATTTGATTACCTCCTTCCATCATCTATATCCTCAATTCTGAACAGTGATACGCCGATGTCATCGTATCGTCGAATATAGATGACTAACAAACACACAACGTATTTGACCAACCAAGGGTGGGTACTAAGTAATTGAGATCAAATAGTGAATTGAAACTAGGAAGGACTTTATACGTGAAAGTCAGTGTAAAAATTACCCTCTCGTACACACGTGGCTCATCCTCACTAAACTGATCATTGACTTTCGTCCTTTCAAACGGACTGATACTAGCACAGTCAAAGCATAAGACACTTGCGTTAATGGACTTCAATTTCATTGTGGATGACAACACTTTTGTCAATCACGTCTCATAAACCGTTAATGCCCAGCTCTTGCTACGCTCGGGCTCACGCTGTTCCTTGAAGATTTCAGAAACGCTTAGTTATAACGGACGAAAAAACCAAAACAACAATTGCCCGCTTGAGATTTCTTTATTGTTACACCAACATATAAAAATAATAATTGAACTAAGGTCTGTGAACAAATATTACAATAATAAATCACAATATTACTTCTGACGATTTACTGCTGACTTCTTTCTGAACAGCGACCGATGAGACGATGACTGTCGTATTGATGCCTCCGCGAAAATTGGGGAAGTCGCTTTTGAGCAAACAACCATGAATTGATCGTTCAATCTTCACCTACATTGACACTCCCCGGCAAGAAAGGGATCCAACCCTTTTTTCCTTCACGACCAATACACGTTGACTTGGATGCCATTGCGAGAACCTGGGTCACACGGACAGAGCTGAAATGGAAAACAAACAGAAAAGCCAACACACCACAGGCATACCCACAGCACAACCTCACACATCGATGACGACCTACACCTCCGAATTAAAGCCATCCTCTTGACATCTTGTAACACAATCGCCACTTGCTAGAATGACTCTTGCAGAATGCAACGTGACCATAGCACCACCTCATGATACTCTACGCACATCGTCTTATCTACTCACTACCAATTACCACTGCAATCGCTTGTCACTCATTCAGCCTCAATTCTAGTAATGGTGACGTATACAAGCCTCAGTCGTCTACACTCCCGCTCCCCGGCGTGTCGGACCGCAGCTAACAATTATCTTCGTATGCATTTCATTCTCAACAATAGCCTCCCCGGCGTACACGCCCCATCTGCTGTCTTTAACATCAATCAATTCATTCATGGATGTAGAAGAGTGGACACAACTTCAGAAGTAATCACGACGAAAATTTTTACAAAATTACGCAATAACAACAAGACACGAAAACAACGAGTAAACACAATGAATCCAAAATACACCAATTGCTATGACACACCACACGTATATACAAATAGTACAAACAACCTCGCCGATAATGTCTTGGTGGAATTCCTTTGAAGAATCGCAGGGCTAACACCAGTACGCCTACAACCCTTCACAGGTTGACGATTGTAAGTTGTGGAATGTCCGGACACAAACAAGATTAACCATCAATTACATCAATTGGAACTCACACAATTATTTAACACAAACATATGTACAATCACTACATCAAATGTTGTGGATTCTGACACGACAAACTACCCTTGAAGAACTGTAGGACTTACACCAGTACGCCTACATTCCTTCTCAGGTTGATGATCCAAGTGGAAGTCGTCCGGACACAAACAGAATTGCCAACAGATAGATGACAGATGATATCAATTCAGTATATGAAATATAAACATATGTACAAGATCATACACCAAGCATATTGGACTGCTCATTGATGCGCTACCCTTTGAAGAATTGTAGGACTTACAGCAGTACGCCTACAACCCTTCTCAGGTTGACGCCCTAGGTTGGAAAATCGTCGCAGAGTTCATTTGCTAACTTCCTTCTATGAGCTATAACCTCAAATCTGAACGGCAACTCGCTCATGTCATTGTATCGCAGAATATAGATGACGAACAAACACACGAAGTATCTGGTCAACCAAGCGTAGGCTCAGAGTAATTTACACCAAAGATAATGGCATTCAAATAGTAACTTGAAACTAGAAATGCCTTTATTCATGCAAGTCAATTTAACAATTACTCTCTCGTTTACACTTGGCTTATCCTCACTAAACTGACCATTGATATTCGTCCTTTCAAACGAACTGATACTAGCATAGTCAAAGCATAAGACACTTGCGTTAATGGACTTCAATTTCATTGTGGATGACAACACTTTTGTCAATCACGTCTCATAAACCGTTAATGCCCAGCTCTTGCTACGCTCGGGCCCACGCTGTTCCTTGAAGTTTTCAGAAACGCTTAGTTATAACGGACGAAAAAACCAAAACACCAATTGCCCGCTTGAGATTTCTTTATTGTTACACCAACATATAAAAATAATAATTGAACTAAGGTCTGTGAACAAATATTACAATAATAAATCACAATATTACTTCTGACGATTTACTGCTGACTTCTTTCTGAACAGCGACCGATGAGACGATGACTGTCGTATTGATGCCTCCGCGAAAATTGGGGAAGTCGCTTTTGAGCAAACAACCATGAATTGATCGTTCAATCTTCACCTACATTGACACTCCCCGGCAAGAAAGGGATCCAACCCTTTTTTCCTTCACGACCAATACACGTTGACTTGGATGCCATTGCGAGAACCTGGGTCACACGGACAGAGCTGAAATGGAAAACAAACAGAAAAGCCAACACACCACAGGCATACCCACAGCACAACCTCACACATCGATGACGACCTACACCTCCGAATTAAAGCCATCCTCTTGACATCTTGTAACACAATCGCCACTTGCTAGAATGACTCTTGCAGAATGCAACGTGACCATAGCACCACCTCATGATACTCTACGCACATCGTCTTATCTACTCACTACCAATTACCACTGCAATCGCTTGTTCACTCATTCAGCCTCAATTCTAGTAATGGTGACGTATACAAGCCTCAGTCGTCTACACTCCCGCTCCCCGGCGTGTCGGACCGCAGCTAACAATTATCTTCGTATGCATTTCATTCTCAACAATAGCCTCCCCGGCGTACACGCCCCATCTGCTGTCTTTAACATCAATCAATTCATTCATGGATGTAGAAGAGTGGACACAACTTCAGAAGTAATCACGACGAAAATTTTTACAAAATTACGCAATAACAACAAGACACGAAAACAACGAGTAAACACAATGAATCCAAAATACACCAATTGCTATGACACACCACACGTATATACAAATAGTACAAACAACCTCGCCGATAATGTCTTGGTGGAATTCCTTTGAAGAATCGCAGGGCTAACACCAGTACGCCTACAACCCTTCACAGGTTGACGATTGTAAGTTGTGGAATGTCCGGACACAAACAAGATTAACCATCAATTACATCAATTGGAACTCACACAATTATTTAACACAAACATATGTACAATCACTACATCAAATGTTGTGGATTCTGACACGACAAACTACCCTTGAAGAACTGTAGGACTTACAGCAGTACGCCTACATTCCTTCTCAGGTTGATGATCCAAGTGGAAGTCGTCCGGACACAAACAGAATTTGCCAACAGATAGATGACAGATGATATCAATTCAGTATATACAATACGAACATATGTACAAGATCATACACCGAGCACATTGGACTGCTCATTGATGCGCTACCCTTTGAAGAATTGTAGGACTTACAGCAGTACGCCTACAACCCTTCTCAGGTTGACGCCCTAGGTTGGAAAATCGTCGCAGAGTTCATTTGCTAACTTCCTTCTATGAGCTATAACCTCAAATCTGAACGGCAACTCGCTCATGTCATTGTATCGCAGAATATAGATGACGAACAAACACACGAAGTATCTGGTCAACCAAGCGTAGGCTCAGAGTAATATACACCAAAGATAATGGCATTCAAATAGTAACTTGAAACTAGAAATGCCTTTATTCATGCAAGTCAATTTAACAATTACTCTCTCGTTTACACTTGGCTTATCCTCACTAAACTGACCATTGATATTCGTCTTTCCAAACGAACTGATACTAGCATAGTCATTGCACAAGATACTCGAGTTCATAGGCGTCTGTTTCATTGTGGATGACAACACCAACGACGACTGAGTGATATCAGTTGATGAAGTTAGCGGTGGATCAGAAGCTGTTGTTGCTCGGCTTTCAGAAACTTGTCTACCTGCAAGACCACCACCACTGTTGTCTTTTACTATAGCTCAGGTTTAGCACTAGCATCTGATGATAGGTGGGCTATACGCTGATCACTTACACTGACGGTCTCACAAGTATCCATACCTTCTGCAACTGCATCTGCATTTAATTCTACTTCACGTTCTAGTTGTACAGAACCTTTGTTCAACTTAGCAGTAGTAGGCATTCCCCTCATCTCATCACCATCAACCAAAGACAAATGTGAAGTATCACGATCATTATCACGAATATTTACTTTACCGACAATCTCATCATTTTCAAACTCTTAAATAACAGAAGTAGACAATTTTGGTTCCTCCTCACAAATCCTTAAATGTTTTATATCTTCACTCTGACTAGTAATACCTTGTAAGCTTGTGGAGTCAGAACTGGACTCTGAAGCAACAACTCTATTATGTGACACTCTATTCAACAATGGCTTACCAGTTGCAACTACAGACTTCCTGACCGCACCGTTATTGTCACATAATTCGAAGTCAGGCCTGGAGCTAACATTTAGCTTACCACTGAACTTTCTTACTGGTTCAAAGTTCACCTTTGTATGCACCTCTTGCAAACGTGTAAAACACAACCGTGCTTGTCTTGCATCTTGTAACTTATCTGTTGAGGATGTACTACGAAACCTGTTACACTCACTAGGTCTATATGCATTACTATACATCATGGAGCCTTCTCAATATCCACCTCTCTGAGACCTTTTCTTCATCAATGATTGCGTTTTACCCTCAGACTGCTCTATTCTAGGGGTGAGATGTAATAGACTGGCGAACTTGCTCATAGATTGATTGACACTAGTATTTACCAGTTTCAGGATATCATCAAACTTTGGCTCGATACCCTCATCCTCCATACGGGAGCTTATCTTCACACACTTCCTTTGCAGTCGAGTAGGTAGACGTCTTGCTATTACATCTAGTATAAAACTCGAGTTGAGGTCACTCACGCGATTCATCGAAATCATTCCATTCTTGTAAATTAGCAAATTGTCTAAAAACTCAGTGAGTGCCTGGGAGTCATCCTGTAATTGACCACCATTACACTTAACAGCCTCGAATAATTTCCCTGCAATCATCGAAGGTCTTCCAAACCTTTGACGTAATATGCTCATAGCCTCGCAGTAGCCTTCTTTTGGCTTCATAAACTTACAACACTGTATAGCTCTTGCAGCATCTCCAGTGCAATATCTCATCAAATACATTAACTTCAATTCATCATTTAATAAAAACCACTCAATATGATCTCAAACTCCTTTACAAATTGCAAACAATCAGCCGGGTTTCCATCAAAACACCGCGGTTCTAATTTAGGGAGTTTGATGTTCCTATTATCCCTGAACGGCGAAACAGTAACATCAACCATGTCATGCTTAACATCAGACGCATCGTTACAAGTAACAGACAAGTCACAATGACTTACTTTCCTGTTTGTATCCAAGACACTCTGTCCCTTCTTTGACCCAGGCATTGTTGAACTTGACCAAATTCCAAAAAGTTCCAGATATTGCTTGTTCAAAGAGGACTTGACCGGCACCAGGAAAATAAACGGCGACTATCCAAAATTTCACCAACTGTTTGAATCCGCCAGATCTGTTTCTACCATCAGAAACTGTCAGCCACGTCTCATAAACCGTTAATGCCCAGCTCTCGCTACGCTCGGGCCCACGCTGTTCTTCGAAGATTCAGGAAACGCTTAGTTATAACGGACGAAAAAACCAAAACACCAATTGCCCGCTTGAGATTTCTTTATTGTTACACCAACATATAAAATTAATAACTGAACTAAGGTCTGTGAACAAATATTACAATAATAAATCACAATATTACATCTGACGATGTTTCACTCTTCTTTCTGAACAGCGCCCAATGAGACGATGACTGTCGTATTGATGCCTCCGCGAAAATTGGGGAAGTCGGTTTTGAGCAAACAACCATGAATTGATCGTTCAATCTTCAACTCCATTGACAACTTTTTTATTTTTTTATATTTGATTTACAGCTTGATTCCACACTGTATTTTCGGTACAAGTATGGAATTTTCAGCATGGGTATCGGTAGCCCAAATTTTGCAGGCCGACCATAGATATCAGGTGTGCGTCGGTGCGGGCTCGAACTCCGAACCATGTTCATGGTCGGCGAGAGTCCTAACCACTGTGCTACCGACGCACACCAACAACGACTGATTGATACCAGTTGATGAATTTAGCGGTGCGTCAGAAGCTGTTGTTGTTCGACATTTATAAGGCTGTCTAACCATAGGATTACCGCCACTGCAGTGTTTTGCTATTAGCTCCGGTTTAGCGCTAGCATCTGATGATAGGTGGGCTACACGCTGATTATTTACGCCGACGGTCTCATGAGTATCGAGAACTTCGGTAGCCGCATCTGGCTTTAATTCTACTTCACGTTCAAGTTGTAGAGAACCTTTGTTCAACTTGGCAGTAGTAGGCATTCCCCTCATCTCAGCATGATCAACCATAGACAAATGTGCACTATCATGACCATTATCAAAAAAATACACTTTACCATCGTGTATCTGGTCAACTTCATCATTTTCAAATCCTTCAATAACAGCAGCAGATGCTTTGGGTTCTTCCTCCCAAATATAAAAAGGATTCATAACTTTACTCCGACTCCAAATAACCTGTAAAATAGTGGAGTCAGAAGAGCACTCGAAAACTGTAGCATCAATCTCCTGCATAACATAGGGAGTCGCATCTGCAATGTAGTTGAGGATTAAACAATCAATTCATGGTTGTTTGCTCAAGCCAAAATTACCCATATTTTCGTGGAGGCATCAATACACCAGTCATCGTCTCATCGTTCGCTGTTCAGAAAGAAGATTAAAAATTATCAGAAGTAATATCGTCATTTACTGCTATAACATTTGTTCTTAGATCTTCTTGTGTAATCACAATATCGTCGGTGATATCTTGGCGTCAGATTAAAAAACTATTGAGTTGCCAATAAGTGTTTTGGTTTTCGCGTTGGTTAATACGAGGCGTTTCTGAAAGACTTCAAAAGACAACGTGAGGCCCAGGGAAGCAAGCACTGCACAGTAACTGTTTATGAGACTTGACTGACATTTTAGGACAGTTGGATAGTTTCTGTCCGTCTCTCCTCGTGCCGGCGAAGCCATTTGTGAGAAAGTATTATCTGGAAATTTCGGTCAAGTTTAATGATGCCTGGGTCAGAGAAGGGACGAAGAGACTTGAAAGCAAACACGAAGGTAAATGATACTGAGTTGCTTGTTAATTATAAAGATATGTACGACCATCAGAATAATGAGTCTGTGGTTCATGTTTCGAAGACCGTGGATAAAAGGACTAAATTTCAACCCCGGGAAGCGTAGTAAACCCAGCAGAATATTCACAGTTTGTAAAGAAACTCAAATGATTTACAATAGTGTTTATTGAAAGATGAAATGAAGTTGATGTATTTGTTGAGGTAGTGCACTGGAGTTGCCTCAAGAGCTATACAGTGCTGTAAGTTCATGCCCCCCTAACGAACGATTATCTGAGGCTGTGAGCATATTACGTCAAAAGTTTGGAAGACCTTCTGTGATTGTAAGGAACGTATTCGAAGCTGTCAAAGGTAACGGTAGTCAACTACGAGATGACTCCAAGGCACTATCTGAGTTTTTGGATAATCTGCTGACTTACAAGAATGCATTGATTTCGATGAATTGTATAAGGGATCTCAGCTCGAGTTTTATCCTAGAAGTAATAGCGAGAAGCCTACCTACTCGACTGCAAGGCAAGTGGGTGAAGATAAGCTCCCGTATAGAGGATGAAGGTATCCAGCCAAAGTTCGATGATATTCTGAAACTGGTAAACGATTGTGTCAATCAATCTATGAGCAAATTTGCCAGTATATTGCATCCCACCCCTAGAATAGAGCAGTCTGAGAGCGAAACGCAATCAATTATGACGAAAGGGTTTCAGAGAAGTGGATATCGAGAAAACTGTATGGTTTCTAGTAATCCATATAAACTTAGTGAGTGTAACAACTTTCGTGGGACATCGCCAACAGATAGGTTACAAGTTGCGAGACAGACACGGTTGTGTTTTACACGTTTGCAAGAAGTGCATACAAGGGTGAACTGTGAGGCAGCGAGCAAGTTTAGTGATAAGCTAAAAGTGAAGTCAGCGTCACCAAGTTCTGACTCCGAATGGTGTGACGATAAAGGTGCGGTGAAGAAGCCTGTAGTTGTAACTGGTAAACCATTGCTGAACAGAGTGGTGGTAATCTTGCAGTTAGACAAATTTCTAAAAACTGAACAACAACAGCTTCTGATCCACCGCTAAATTCATCAACTGTTATCAACCAGTCATCGATGGTGTTGTCATCCACAATGAAAGTGAAGTCCATAAACGCAAGTGTCTTATGCTTTGACTGTGCTAGTATCAGTCCGTTTGAAAGGACGAAAGTCAATGGTCAGTTTAGTGAGGATGAGCCAAGTGTGTACGAGAGGGTAGTTGAAGATTGAGCGATCAATTCATGGTTGTTTGCTCAAACCAAAATTCCCCATATTTTCGCGGAGGCATCAATACACCAGTCATCGTCTCATCGGTCACTGTTCAGAAAGAAGTCAGGAGAAAACCGTCAGAAGTAATATTGTGATTTATTATTGTAATATTTGTTCATAGACCTTAGTTGTAAAGCTCAGTTGTAAAGTTGGTTATATGTTGGTGTTACAATAAAGAATCCTCGAGTCACCAATCGTTGTTTTGGTTTTCACGTCCGTTAGTACTAAGCGATTCTGAGAAACTTCAAGGAACAGCGTCAGGCCCAGCGTAGCAAGAGCTGGGTACTAACGGTTGACGAGACGTGGCTGACAGTTTCTGACGGTACGGCGTCAGTTTTTGAAGGTTTCGGACAGTTGGTGACAGTTTGGATAGTCACCGTTCATCTTTCCTGGTGCTGGACAAGTCTCCTTTGAACAAGCAATATCTGGAACCCTTTTGCAATTGGGTCAAGTTCAAAAATGCCTGGGTCAAAGAAGGGACAGAGCGTCTTGGATGCAAACAGGAAAGTAAGTCATGGTGACTTGTCTGTTACTTGTAACGATGTGTCTGATGTTAAGCCTGACATGGTTGATGTTACTGATTCGCCGTCCAGGGATAGTAGGATTATCAAGCTCTCTAAGTATGAACCACGGTGTCTCGACGGAAACCCAGCCGACTATTTACAGTTTGTAAGAGAGTTTGAAATAATGTTAAGTGGTTTTGTATTAAATGACGAAATGAAGTTGATGTATTTGTTGAGGTAGTGCACTGGAGTTGCTTCAAGAGCTATACAGTGCTGTAAGTTCATGCCCCCTAACGAACGATTATCTGAGGCTGTGAGCATATTACGTCAAAAGTTTGGAAGACCTTCTGTGATTGTAAGGAACGTATTCGAAGCTGTCAAAGGTAACGGTAGTCAACTACGAGATGACTCCAAGGCACTATCTGAGTTTTTGGATAATCTGCTGACTTACAAGAATGCATTGATTTCGATGAATTGTATAAGGGATCTCAGCTCGAGTTTTATCCTAGAAGTAATAGCGAGATGCCTACCTACTCGACCGCATAGGAAGTGGGTGAAGATAAACTCCCGTATGGAGGATGAGGGTATCGATCCGCAATTTGATAATATCCTGAAACTACTAAAAGATTGTGTCAATCAATCTATGAGCAAATTTGCCAGTCTATTGCATCCCACCCCTAGAATGGATCAGTCTGAGGGTAAAACGCAATCATTGATGAAGAAAGAGTCTCAGAGAGGTGGATATTGAGAAGGCTCCATGATGTATAGTAATGCATATAGACCTAGTGAGTGTAACAGGTTTCGTAGTACATCCTCAACAGATAAGTTACAAGATGCAAGACAAGCACGGTTGTGTTTTACACGTTTGCAAGAGGTGCATACAAAGGTGAACTTTGAACCAGTAAGCAAGTTCAGTGGTAAGCTAAATGTTAGCTCCAGGCCTGACTTCGAATTATGTGACAATAACGGTGCGGTCAGGAAGTCTGTAGTTGCAACTGGTAAGCCATTGTTGAATAGAGTGTCACATAATAGAGTT
>CALYDD020000292.1:0-147603 GCA_944472135.2 Trichobilharzia regenti | reverse complement strand
GATGAAGGAAATGTTGTACAACTGGAAGACTTTTCAGGAATTAATTGATTTCATGGTAGTTTGTGTCACAAGTCGGCATTAGCTCCGGATATCTGTTTCATTCTAAAAGCCAACTGTTCGGTGGGTGTGCGACTGCATCCCTATTGGGGTGGCGGGGAGCAAACTCAAGACTACCAGACCTCACTGAAAGCTTCTTATCATTCATGCAGCGAGAAAACATAAACAGTCGGATCCAGACTCAGTAGCAGAACAGTAAAGTGCTCATTGTGAAGTCTGATCACATTCGGTTCAATCTCACATTGAATAGTACCTTTTATACTGGTAACGAGTCATAAAGTTTGCACCAAGGAGTCTTCTAAAGCTTTTTTTAGGTTTTATTGGTGTCGCCTAGGAATATCATGTGGGGCGAAATTGGTCCAAATCTCTGTAGCGGTATGTGTTCACATTGATAGAGAAAGTTTTTACGATATTTAGTTATATTCAGGCACACTTATACATCAGTTGTTAGCTGTTTATAAGATTGATAGCCTCTTGCATGTATTTAGAACTTCATTGTTTCCAAACTAGTTCATATCATGGTTTAATATTTGTCAGGAAAAAAAGGCATTAAGCAGTTGTTTCTCTCGGTTTTCAAACCTATACTCGTCTTCAATCTTCGACTCCTTCTAATGTAATATTTTGAAAAATCGATGAAATTCTGTCATTATGCAATCGATTGCATAAGAGTGTACATAAGTCAACACTAAGTTAATTAAGTAACGTTTTCTCTTCGACTTCATATCTTGAGTTATTGTATTACTCCTTTTTTTACCCCCCGTAGCTGACACCAATCACATATCACAAAGCAGTAGTAAAGAAGGTGGTGATAATAGTGAAGTAGGCAGTAAACTAGCCTCACTACCACCTGGTGGACCACCAGTCAACTTAAAAGACTCTGGAGATGAAGGTTCATCAACCAGCTGTTCACCATCAGAGAATGCTGGTGCAAAGACAGTCGCTTCAGTGGCCGCCGCCGCTGCAGCTGCTGCTGCCAGTGCTGTTGCGGCTGAACGCAAACTTGCTGAAGTGACAACAAAGTCGAGAGATTTAGAAGCCTCGAATACAACTCTTCAAAAGGAATTATCTAGAGCTCATGATCAGGTGAGTGCATTTTGAAAAGAATATTGTTTAGTTTTCTTTGATTTTCAAAAATGACAATGAGTCTGTCAGTGTTTCTGCCTTAAACTAATTATGAGCAGTTGGTGGCACAGTGGTTAGGACTCTCGCCGACCATGCACATGATCAGAGGTTCGATCCCCTGCCGACGCTCACCTGATATCTATGGTCGGCCTGTGAAATTCGGGCTACCGATATCCATGCTGAAAATTCCATACTTGTACCAAAAATACGGTGTAGAATCAATCTGTAATCAAAAATTTAAAAAATAAAATAAATCTCAACCTCTTGTAAATTATTGCTCTTTGTCGCTATGGTTAGATGGTTGGAGGCAATCAGTAGGAAGTCTTGGACCTAAGTTTCATGGCTTTTGGCACTCACCAGTCATTAAGGCGTATCTGAAGTCTTGGAAGAACTCATCTCCCTTCTGTCATTTGAACCTAGGTCATCCAGTTCTGCGTTTCGTTCTCGCGACTGAACTCCTGTAGGACTTTTATGGATACTCTCATCGGTTACTAGGTAGTAACTGATGTCTTGTGTTTACTCCTTTGTGTTTGTCTGGGATGAATTCTATCAATAGTAATGTCTGTGACTGCAGTTCTGGTTTGAATCTCAAGGGGACATGAGTTCCTTCAAGATTCCAGATACTCCTTGCAAACTGGTGAGTGCCAACAAGCACAAAACCTGGGACTGACGCTTCCTGTCGATTGCTTCCGACCATCTGATAATAAAGATTCAGAGGGCACGATGACGGCGAGCCATCATCCAGCATAATGGTCACTGATAGTGACCAATCAAAGTATATTTCTCGTTGTATTTGTGCTTGGTCATGTGACTTTCCTCACTTCATCATTATCGTTATCCCCAGTAAATTTAAATTCTTTTTACAATAAATAGTTCCACTATATAACTACTAATGGTCTCTGATCTCCTCCAAGTCACCCTCGGAAGCTCGACACGTCGTCTCCCATTCGGGTTCCACTTGAGGACCTGGCATATTATGTCATTCAACGGCCTTCTCGAGCTGATTTCAGAGTGATGAAGGTTTTTTCTTGCCTTTCCGATCCTGTGTGACCTTGACATCCCCCCATTCATGTTGCTCGTCGTTGCTACGATGATGCCAAGATAAGTGAAGGAAGTGACTTGTTTCAAATTTATCCTTTTGATGATACTGGTTGGTGCTTGATGTTGTTGGTTGGTTATCCTCATCACCCCTGTTTTCTCTATGTTCACCTGGAATCTTACCTTTTCTGCTTCTTCCGCCAGTTTGTTAGTTTTCGTCTGTTAGTCCTCGAGTTCTTATGACATTACATTACACATGAATCGTCCGCGAAATCCTGATCTTTTATAGTCTTCTTTTCGGTCCAGCGTATTCTGGTCTTCTCACTCCGTGCGGTCTGCTCCCTAATTGAGTCCACCACAATTAGAAACATCGTTGGTGATAGTAAGCAGTCTTGTCTTACTCCTTTTGCTGTACCAAATACTGAAAATTCCACGCTGTAACCGTAGTACTGCTTTGGAATAAAGCTAAAGAGGACCGCAAAGAATAAGATTAAGTGGAGACGTGCTGTTGAAACCTAATGTTCCTCTCGGAATTCAAGGCAATAATAATAATAGTAGTAGTAGTATTAATAATAGGTAACTACTCGTGTAACTTGCATTTGCAATTGTCTTGAGAAACATGAAAATAAACGTAAATGAGTTGCCGAGTATAATAAATGGCCATTGTGAAAGGAAGCTTCCTTTATTCTGACAATTTATAGTAGTCAGCTGATAGAATAGCATGTTAGCCAAAAACAAAATCTGTTACCCTTGGTTGCCTGGTTGCATTTTCAGGTTTCTTTGACTCTAGATAATTAGTCACAATGATAGGCTAATTATTGTTGTCGTCATCCCGTGGATATGTGATTTTCTAATGGATATATGTGAAAGATTATGTGAAATAATAATAATAGGCTTTTATTCTTGTTGTCTACAAGTGAGAATAACTGAATTCAGTTATTTGAGTGAGTAGTATTCAATGAGAAGAAAAATGCGCCTTGGTAATTACTAGCTTATCATGGAGTGTTTTATATTCTATCCTATTCTCTATGGGATAGACTTCGATAGATAGACTGCTATTGGTGATGTTGTGAACGATCTTTGAAGGTGAATTGAAAGCCTGACTCATGGCGATAGGGTTCGAACCAGCAGCTGGTGGATTACTAACTCAACGATCTATATAATCAGCTGAGCTACGACACCTAGACCATCATTTCACTGCAGTTATTGCGGATAGATGTCGTGGTGCTCAGGTGGTAGATCACGAGACGGCTTATTCGAATCGTAGTGCAGTTCAGGTTCTCATCTTATCTTCAATCAACAACCATTATAAAGTCAGTGAAAAAATTAGTAATGATAACCGAACCAGCAAATGAGTCTTCCCTGTCTTCATTTCATCATTGCGACTAATCTATAAATTATTAGATTTTGAGTTTTCAAAAGAATGGATACTGAACAAAGAGTACTCTTTTCGATAACCTCTTCATCATCAGGCTCTACAGATATATATGCATTATAGTGAATGAGTGAATTAGTGTCATGAGAGACATTAATGTTGTTTAAATAACATCGAATCAATAATATTGATAGATTACAGCTCAATAGCATCAACATAAAATAAGCTGAATGTCAGAAAAATTAGGGAAGATAATATTACAAATTCATGAATTTATAGTCTCTACTGAAGGTCAGGGCAGTAGTAGGGGCTGGACTTCCTTCTTTTGAACACAGAGCACTGGTTGTTTGAGGCGAATCGCAATAGTCTCTGCTGTTTGGATCATGCGGTGCTTCGATGATTTTGGCAATTTATTAGACACCCGGTCGATTATAGAGAAGGATCCATTCACGCTGGCTGGCTTTGTGGCCGGTTTGTACCAGGTGGTCCAATATGGAACTGCTGATGGTTTTAACTACACCTTTACTTAGCCATAGTGGAAGATCTACTCGAGGACGAAAAATCAATTTCCTAGAGCAACGGCCAATATAACTCGCTCCATCACAACCGTAATTGAATTGGTAGATACAATTTGAAATGGGTAGTCTAGGTACTTCATCTTTCAGTCGAGGTAGCACCATCTGTCGTGTAGAGAATAAGACGTGTAGTTCGCCAGTAGTAAAAGTTCTTTGAACTGATTTTCTCAATTTCCCCTTAATTGTCTCACTTGGTATATCGCCCTTGAATTGCAGTCGTATATATATAGGCTTCTTGTTTACAGATAGTGAGTAGTCCTTTTCCGCTTTCTTTGTCATGTGTTTCTTGATAAATTTTTCCGGATAGCTATTTTCGATCAAAGTATCACATAAAATGCTTAATTCATCTTCAATTACTTTTTCTGAGCATAAAGCTCTAACTCTGTGGCTGAGGGTCTTCACTAAATTTCTTTTGTACTTGATAGGAACGAAGCTGTGAAATTTCAGGGGAAATTTCACCATGAGCCGATATCATTTAGCGTATCAGTAAAAACTAAAGAGACTTGGAAAGTTATTTTGTCCTAGTTTGAAACTCGCCAGAATTACCTACTGAACACCTTGGGATTAGATTCGTGAACGATTCGAGTTGGTTGATCATTCAACCTGTGTAGGTTAAGATCCAGTGATCCGTGAATTACTGCCTCTGTCAGTTGATGATATAACAGGGGGAGTGAACTGTTGACGAGTTCCAAACTTTGATGAAACAGTTTTCAGGTGCTTATTGATGTTAGTTTAAAACTAAAATGTACGCTGACTCCATCAAACGAACTTCATTCACTTACAATAACTGTAGCATGTATTATTTTATTTTCACTTGTGTATTTAAATTATTTGATATATTTCTCTTTCCTAGATTTCTCGTTTACAAAGAGAACTAAGAGAGTTAGAAGCTCAACGTGAAGATCAAGAAGCGCGTATTGCAACACTGGAACAACGTTATCTTTCAACACAACGTGAAGCTACTGGTACTTTGGATCGACTAAGTCGAGCTCAATCAGAGTTGATTACTCGTGAAATTGAATTAAAACAAGTGAGTTAGAAAGCAAAAGAAGACTTGATTTTTTTTTATTCTCAAGTTAGACTACTGACTAACACCAGTTGGAGAACCACTGAAAAACAAGTAGTAATGTGTTTCGTCTTAAGTCTAGGACACTTCAGCAGTTATTCAACTTTGTGTCTGTGATGAGAATTCATTGGTAATCAGTTCATTAGGGCTGATGAAATTTCTGAAATAAGTGAAATGGTCAACACACTTAACCATCCCGCTTTTCTGTCTTCATAGTAGGAATCAGTGTGAACCAGTCCTGCAGTGTCATCTTCTATTTTGCAGGGTTGAACCTCGTGCCAAATTTACTAACATTTATATTCAAGGTGTGTTCAGAGATCTCTGAATTTTGTCAGTGTCTTCAGCTAGAAGGACAATTTAATCTTTTTTTTGATCACAGTTTGATTCCACACTGTATTTTTGGTACAAGTATGGAATTTTCAGCATGTCTACTATGAATCGAAGAAACTCCATTCTCACAACATGGTAATGCCGAAGTCTCTAAATGCAATCAGGCTCAATTCTCTTATTTAATTGGTGGATGGTGACTAGCAGTGGAATCCAGTCAGGACGCGCATTTCGTCCTAGTTGGGACTCGTCATCTGGATGTACCTGCATTTCTCAGTGAGTGATGATGTTCTCACCTAGGCTCGAAAGCAGTGCCCATAGTTTCAAACGCTAAAGCATTATTCACTAGACCATTGAGGCCACGAGAGCCACCTCTTGTGCAACGGGTCATATTAATTTAATTGAATTTTTGATTTTCCCGTCGATTGATTGGACCGAAGTGCTCGGTTTCAGGTTGACACGTCGGCTTCTTGTGCAGATGCTTCGGCAATTTCTGGCATTTTGTTAGTATTTAATTGGTGGGTGGTGACTAACGGTGGAATCCAGGATGCGAATTTCGTCGAGGCATCTGCACAAGAAGGCGACATGTCAACGTGAGACCAAGCACTTTGGTCCAATCAATCGACGGGAAAATCTTAAATTGAATTAAATTAATTCTCTTATGTTTGATCATGGATTGATGTCAGTTAGAGAAACACTGAAAACCACCAAGGAGTTTCTGGATATAGCCCTTTCGTTGTAGTCTGGGACTGTTCACGTGTAGTCACCCATGACCACACCACTGCCAAGATCAGACACACCAATCCAATCACTAAAAACCAACACTTGAGAATTACTCTCACCAGTACATCCATAGTGAAATTAAACAAGAGTGTAGACATTGTGTACGCATACTACTGGTTATCTATTACTTCAAATGACAACTCTTCATAGACTGTTACACAACTGCATAAGTGGGATAACAATAGTTATCTAGGCGTTCATTACACTAACCTCTGTAATAAATTCATTATTTATATATATAGTGAAGTGATAATTGTGAGGGTAATTGTTACCTCTGTTAGTCTGTTCAACATTCCATAACCATTATTGTGTTGGATCTGTGTCTATTCTTTTGTCTGTCTTTCATTCTTAATAATAATCATAATAATAATCGAGGTATTTCGTGTATATTTAATATTCAAATCATCTTGTGCAGGTGTGTGTGTGCGTGTTTGTGTTTTCTATTTTTTGTTGCGAAACCCAGACACTTCATTATTTTGTCTACATGACTGTAATAGATGTTTTATCGACACATCACTATTTAGGTTTAGTCATCGTACTTGTCAAACAATTAGGCCACATTATGCGGTTGACTCCTGAATTATTCAGTTGGCCTTACAGTTCACGTTAACAATTGCATAACAGACAAATGTGTAATAAAGTGAAGAATTTAGTGAATGGTATAATTATTCTTGGCTTCAGTTTTTGTCCTCCTGAAAATCAGAAGCAAAACACGGAACATTTCTTTTTTTTTATGTAACTTTTTACCGTTGTGTAACGGTTTTTGTTTCTCGTTCCCTGCTTACTTTTTAATAATAATAATATTAACAGCTTTATTCCAAACGGTATTTGTGGTACAGGTGTGAAAATTTTCAGCGTACATTACAATATATTGCATCTAATTACCTCATAAATTTTATAAGATTTTTAAAATCAAAATAAAAAAATAAAAAAACCAACGCCAAAAAAATGAAAGATAAATAAAAATTAAAAAAAACAGCTTTGCGTTTACATTTAAAACAATGCACCACAGGATATGAAATATAAAGTTGATGTGTGATAGAAGATGAGAACAACAGTGTAATAGTAACGAGGAAAGGAAAACAAAAACTAATGAGACTATTTGTTAGAGTGCCACAGTAAGTTGATCGTGTCATACCTAACGGATTTCTCATACCATAACAGCCGTGCCAGATATGGTATTGTGGAGTTTTTGTATTTGGTAGTCCTAGCATATAGCCTCCTATGGCTGCTTCTAGTTCTACTAGATGAAATGCAATGAGAGAACTGCGTATATAGAGAGGATGCTCGGGGTCTGACAATATTGTATTCGCTAGTTTCTTACATGACATTATATGTCTATCCAAAATAGTGTTAACCAGTTGGTTTAACGATATCCCACTTACCCTGCTAACAGCTTTTAGTGCCCTTCTCATCAGGGAAAGTCTTTCTTAAGTAGTCCAGGAAAGACTAATGGGGAGCAGTAAAGGGGGATGGGTAGAATACAAGAATTGACAAACTGAGAAAGCAAAGAGTGCTTTATGCCAGACTGCTTAAATTTCCTAATGTAGAACGTTAAGCGAAACATCTTTCTAATAACTAGCAAGATGTGGGAAGACCAGGAAAGATCGGTGGAAAAACTCAGCCCAAGGTACTTGACATTAGATGTATTTTCAACCTCTGTGCCGTCAATGATAGTGGGGCCATGTGAGCTAACTAGTTGCTGTAGGTCACGTTTTCGTCTGAAAGTGAAATTGACTACCTGACATTCAGACGGATTTAGCTTAAGACCGTTTGAAGAGGACCATTGGCTAATTTCCGACAGGAAGTTATTTAATTTGGAACAATCTGACTGAGAGTTGACAGGCATAGAAACCGAGAGGTCATCAGTATACTTAACAAAAGTGGCTACATCAGAATGAGGCAAGTCATGTAAGAAAAACGAAAACAGAAAGGGAGAAAGAACAGCACCTTGAGGAACACCAGCTAAAGTAAGTGAGGTAGTGGAGGACATTCCATTGTAGATGGTATACTGCTTCCTATCAGAAAAATAGGAATGCAACCACTTATTTGTCCAGCTCTCAGCCTGTGTTGCAGCAAGCTTACTTAGCAAGAGAGACCTGGGAACAGAGTCAAATGCAGATGTGCAATCAAGGAAGGCACAGCGAACGTATTTAGCTCCTTTATCTAAACTAGAGACTATACCATGATGAAGGACAACAGCAGCACCTAACGTACACCTACTATGTTTATAAACAAACTAGTTGGGGTCATTGAAAGGCTTTAAAGAGGGTTCAAGATTAAGTAAAATAAGTCTTTCCATAACTTTCAAAAAAGGTGAGATCATAGCAATAGGTCTAAACTTAACCTTAGGTCCACTTGTTGATTTAGGCACTGGAACGATCTTGATATTTTTCCATGATTCAGGTATAATACTTTTGGAAAACGATTCGTTGAAAATGTTAGTTAATGGGGAACACAAGATGTCGGCACACTTCTTAAGGATAACAGCAGGAACACCATCAGGACCAAGGGACTGAGTAGGTTTCAGAGATTGAAGACACTTGATTATTGATATATAGCTTTGCATGTCTCTACCTTATTGATTATTATAATTATTATTGTTATTATTAACTCAGTAGCTTTTACTCACGGCTGACAACAGTATCCGGTTTATCTCCAACCTGCCAAGCGACAGTTGTAGCGTAACTGTGTCTCCAGCATTTTGGATACATGTATGAATTTCGTGTCTTTGAATACTTCAAAGATTGTATGCACAGTACCGTCAAAACCGTTTCAGGGTTGGTCACGAGCTGACCTCATTTAAGGAATCATTGAGAAAACTGAGAGTACAACCAGGCAGCTGTTTCGTCCTAGTTTAGGAATTGTCGACAGCATCCATCCACCGGAGTTCGAACCCGATGCCTTCCAAATATAAGGCGAGCTCGCATACCATTCAATTACTGGGTCCTGATTCAATGGTTCATGTGTTTCAACTTCTATCAATTTGTGATAGATATTTAGCGCACTCCTCAGCCAGTGTCATATACGAGTAATCGTCCTGTTGCTCGGCTTGGTGGACCTCGCTGACTACGAATTTACGAACTGGTAGCAGGTGGAATTCATGAACCATTGAGTAGGGTTCCAGTGTCTGAATGGTCTGCCAGCTAGCCTTGTAACTGGAAGGTCCTAGGTTCGAAAACTGGTGGGTCCGCACCGCCGATGATTCCCAAACTAGGATGAAACATCTGTCCAGTACTCCCTGGTTTTCAATGGTTCTCTCACTGACACCAATTCGTGATCTAACCTGAAACAAATGGAATCCCTACTAATTCTTGAAAATAAA
Organism: Trichobilharzia regenti; assembly: GCA_944472135.2. Taxonomy (NCBI): domain Eukaryota; kingdom Metazoa; phylum Platyhelminthes; class Trematoda; order Strigeidida; family Schistosomatidae; genus Trichobilharzia; species Trichobilharzia regenti. The sequence goes on along the minus strand of CALYDD020000292.1, from coordinate 137,935 downwards.
ATCTTTTGGTTGTCTGTCGAAAATTTTCGTTTACTGTGGTTTCACTAGATTTCTTTTCTCTACTTGGACATGTACGTTTATGAAATGTGCCAAGTTGAACTAATATACATTTGTACAAAGTTCTCTGTCAGTAATTCGGTTCATTTATGTTCTGTTTTGATATCGTTGCGTCATGCTAGTGGCCTTCTTCGTATCCATCACTGGCAGCTTACCCTCAGATACAAACATACATGTACATCTATCTTGTTTAATAAAATCCAATAAGTACAAAAAGTTCGTTTACTTTGATGTTATTTTGATAGTTATGTTGATAGTGATGGTAGAAGTGGAATCCATAATACGCATTTCGTTTTATTTGTGACACGTCATCTGGATGTACCTGCATCGCTGGTGAGTCATCATCGTATTCTCAGTGCAGCCATCATTTCAAACTGTGAGGTATTATCCATCAAGCTAATGGGCCAGGGGGATTATCATCACTAAATGGAGAGATGCTGGCATATCCAGATGATGAGTCTTAAATAGGATGAAATTCGCATTCCGAATCCCATTGGTACCATCATCATCAACCAAGAAAGACATCATCGAAGCGTCTATACTGAGAACTACCAATATGTCAACTGAGCATTTCATCCTGACATAATCATTCAACGGGAAATGCAAAATAACGTTAAAAGAAACAAATAGTTCCCGTTAACTTTGTCTATAAATGTCAACGGCTCAGTCATACAAGTATTTGAATACAATCATAAAACTCATCAATCATATAAATATGGGTGCCAAAATTAACAGTATTCTGGTCTTACAGTGAATGAGATATGCTATGCAATACTGGCAATCAATTAACTGTCATTTATAATGTTTTCTATAATTTTCTCAATCTATGTCACATATTATATAACTTAACAGTCATTTGGCATTGACTAATGATCAACGGTTGACTAGTTACCTAATCAGACATGAAGTGGGAAAATTACGCGCATATATATACATATATATGTATATATATTGACGTTTGGCATGTGATATCGAGTCAGAGTTTTGCTTATGATAATTTTGTCACGTGTGTTTTCGTCTAATGTGAAGTAGTCGCGATTAAGTTCTGACATATATATATATATATATATATATATATATATATATATATATTTGCATACGTATGTAGATAGTTGTGTTTTGCTTAAAGCTATTTCATAAATAGTTTCACCTTTATAGTCTTATTCACTATTCATCACCTTTTTTTCTACTTGGTGAATATCGGTGTTATCTGATGTATAGCCATTTACTGATGGCTGCTGCCATTTGACTATAGACTTTATACCAGTTGATATCACTCGTAAATGGTGTTAAACGCCAAAATAGTGAACTTTGACAAGTCTTGTCTTGTTATCTTTGGCGTATACTGGTTGAAGTTATTCTGAATTCTAGGTTATATTATTATATTACATTAATTTATTTGTTTACGTTCCCAGTGGAACATAGGGCGGCTTCAAGCTAGAGACATGAAGTTTCGGTAGCAGTGATGTTTATTTTTCTTAAGGGATGGGGTTGCTAGCCTCATGCCAAACCTCCAGTCTTTATCAGTCTTATTACTGGTTTAGCGGACTGAAGGAGTGTATCGGTGGCCTGGGATCGAACCTCGTACCACATGAAGCGTGGTTAGCTAGCATTCTCCCGCTGTGCCACCGACGCGCTTAGGCTATAGTAGGTAATTAACTGCGTATACTAAAGAAAGAAGTTGGAATAATTGGATTAAATTTCTCTTTTGAGGCACTACACTGTTGTACTACAGCTTACACTATTTTTATTTGTTAAAACGAGACATTGGTACATTGTGGGCACTAAAAAAGATGCGCTACACAAAATCCCATAGTTTGTGCGAAGAATGGGATACTGTTTTGAAACCCAGACCAAAGCAGGTGGTTATCTTAAGAGGCCACCCCTCCTGAGTCTTTGACTTGGAATAAAGGTAAGACTTGAGCACTGTGGCAGAGTTTAATTCCATTATGGATAAAATTTTATTTTGATATGATCATACACTGTTATACAGTAATATTTACTGATGACGTTTAGAGCACATTTTGTTGCTCATAATCATATCGAAGTACTCGCATAACCTTCTTGCTTCGTACTTTGATGTGATTATGAGAAATAAATTGTGCTCGAAACGTCATCAGTAAATATTACTGTATAACATTGTGTGATATTTGACTTGGAGTCTGAAGTGCAAGGCAGAGTGGAGCAGTGTCAAGTACTGCTTTCCTGTGGTTTCCTGTAACCAAAACTAGGTCATACGTCATTCGATTCGTTCGGATTCTGGTGTTCATGTACACCATAAGTTTGGAGTAATCATGGCTTTCCACTTCCGCGAGGTAGATCAGCATGCCCATCCTATCAGTTATAAGCGCCAGATGTTCTCACCCAGCTTGTCATTGTATTGAGAAAAATCGGGTGTCGTGTGACAGCAGTGGAGGTGATCGCGTGACCACATGAGAGCACTTCGAGAGGAAGACTGAAGTCTACCCATCCTTAGCCATACTAGGTTGTTTATGGAGACATAGCGCTTATATGACACACTATAATGGTTCTTCAAAATTCCTAAAAGTTGTCTTTGGAACTGCTTTCTTCAAACAAAGTTGCATGGAATCTTTTAGAGTGTTTTTTGATTTATCAATGATAAATGTAGTATAATGAAACTACAACTAGACATAAGGGTAAACATGTTCTAGCCATCTCAAATAGACTCAATTTTATCACTTCATTGACATATTTTTTACCTCTTAACAAATATTCTATATCTAAGCTTATGATTCTCGGCTATATTACGCTATCTAACACACAAAAATTGAACTCAAACACTTATGGCTATAAACAGTTAAATTTGTTCATGTCTGGCACTTTCGATAGGAATATCTCACAGGCAGCCGTAAAGAAAGACAGGACGAGCTGCTGCACATTGTAGACTTTATTTGCTAGATAGCCTAACATCACACTAGAGTCAGAGATAACGCCAAATGGCAAATTTGAAACTCTCCTTTTGTACACATGCGAAAATTTCATCAATCAGTTTTTTTTTCTTCCGATTTCACCATTTGTAAATTATATCAGTCACTTTGTATTAGGGGAGTCAGGTTCTCCTTATAATTATTAACCTCCTCCCAACTTTCTTCCATAGCCACTACGCAGGCATTTTGTCAATGTATAAGTAATGCACATCATACTGCTTTTGCCTGTATGCGACTTCATTCTGTAAATGTACTGCTGAATCTATTGAATACTTTTTAAGATGGTTTTGATGTGATCTACACGCGACATCTTTATCTACCTCCGTGTTCTTAGTTTAAGCCAGTCATGTAAGGAGGTGTAGGCCACCTGATAGGAATTATCGGAATCTTCAAAACCAATGATTGGAAACAATTGGTTATTTTATTATTATTTATATTATTGTTCGCTTGGGTTCCTAGTAGAACATAGGGCTTCAACTACACGTCTTTACTTGCTTCTATCTTCTGCTGTACTTTTCACCTGCATCCATTTTAGTCCATACTGTTTCAACTCCTCTTCACACGATCTCCTCCATGTCACCCTTGCACTGACGTCCCACTTGCCACTCCCCTTTCGGCCTGGTTCCATTCGAGCAATGGCCTGACGCGCGCGCAATGTCACCAAGCGGCGGCTTCCTCAGCGAGTGTCCAATCCATCCATCTCCATTTTCTCCTGCATATTTGTTGGTTGGCGATTGGTTCTTGTTTTGTTTGTTCCCAGCCATAGTTTCTTGTTGGTGATTCTTTCCGGCCCGGCCATCTGATCTTCAGTATAGATCCAGCGAAGACAGTTGCTGGTTGATAAAGGTCTGCAACAGTCTGTTGGAACTATTCTTTGTGACCCGCCAAGTTCCTGATCCGTATAGAAGAACTGATTGACTTGACGTTGTTTATATTGAAAATCCTTTGGTGACTCTAAAGAATAGTGACCCAAACCGAAACGACCTTTTAACGCAAAAATAACCTTGACAGGGACAACTTCGGCCAATGAGAAGGCTCAAAAAGAAAGGCGCATAATTGTAAAAAACGGTTTATATAAAAGTAGTGCAATCATAATAAACAGTTACAAAGGATGGCGTTCGCGTATATGTTTCAAAAAACCTCCCAGTTTTTCATGGGAGTCTTCATAGTCATATGAAACCAGTTTCGGTACATAAATTCATCCAGGTAACTGTAAATCATGGGATTTCTCGATCCATTAACCGCTCTTATACGTCTTTTTAGACGACTCCAACAACTTTCAATGAAAATGGGGTGGGTTCCATCCAAAGGATTCCGGAAACCGTCCGTATGATTAACAATATGATGAATGTACCCATGATTCGATAATTGGCGGTATCCGCTCCATTCATCTGTATGAATAGTCGTCCCCGGCAACACCAAACGCTTATTAATAGGCACTAATACTGCTGCACTGCGATTGGGAATCGCTTCTATATATACTTTGCGCAGTGTCGTGTCGTAGATACCTAGTATCCACTGCTGGTTTGCTTGTAATCTCCTGTGGTTGTATTTCCTTTTTATAAGTACAGTCTCATCAATATGGACTATGCTGCCGACTCCTCCGAGAACTTGAGTCAGGGTGTTCATTTTCCAGGAGGAAACATCTCTGCAGTAAATGTACCATTGCACTGCTGACACCTCTGAATTTTCTGTTTCATAAGCTGTAGCTGTAACTGGTCTTTTCAGGACCCAGAAGTTACAGATCATTAAAATTTTCGTCAAAGGTAGTTTAGACCTTGAGAGAAAAGTTCCTAAGGGATCTGTAAACTAAAAAACAACGACAAACCTTCTCAAACCGATTTCCTCCTTCGGCACTCAACACATCTGTATACAAAGCCATCAATGGCCTCTGTGTATTTTTGTATATGCATAACTCCTCCACATTGGCAAATTTTCGACAAAGCTATCAGTCCGTTATCAAAACAGTAATCGAAAACATCCATGATTACTTCCGCAAATGATACAGTCAGCTGATTCCTTGCTTAAGGTCACTTTTTTGTTCGAAGGTCGTTTCGGTTTGGGCCGCTATTCTTTAGAGTCACCGGAGGACACAACAAATTCTATTGAAGGATTTGGGGCAGGTTGAAAAATAGAAAGGGCTATAAATGGATCTCAAAAGGACTCATTTATGGTCATTTGGATGAATATATGTACAGGATATGGTGTAACTTCTCCATTGGCAGTCCATGCTAAACTGGGAGATGTTTCTCTACATGTTCGAGAAAGATATCCCATGTAACTTTTTATTCTCTATTTTATGCTTTTTTCTACAAATATACATTTCCATTCATCATATATCCTCTTAATGTGACTGGTCCGTTCAAGGTCGTTTGCTGATTGGTTGTTAGTGGTGTCTAAAGTTTAACTTTGCCGAAAATCCTACCGAATTTTGTTGTTGATGCTGAGTGACGAAGATTTCCAGATTGGTTTCAGATTGATGAATGTGTTTCTCGCCCGCCCACCCGATTCTCGCTCGATTTGACATACTCGACCGTTCCGACTTCCTGTAGTTGAGACAATGCGCCCAGATAAGTGAATGAAGTAAGACAGTTGTTTATACTGACTGGAAATCGTTCTCAGTGGAGAAGATCTGTCATATCCACTAGAACATCATGTTTTTCCATGCATGGTACTATCCTTTCTTCCTGACATTTTTGTTTATTATTATTGTTCTTTTAAGTCTTTCCCTTCTCTCTCGAGAGAGAGAAAGCGCTTTTAGCATCTTTTGTGTGCTGTATTGAGTGTGGTAAGTTGAATTGCTGCACTTCCGCGTAAAGATCCGTGTTGAAACCATTCAACAGTCATTCCGGTTATGTGTATTATTGCTTTGTTCAAATCTATTCACCGTTCATTATCAGATATTTTATATCCACCATCGTTTGTTTATTTTTAACTGTTTTTTTTGTAAAAGGCCAAAGATCATGCAAATCATTTAGCCAGTGAATTAGAAATAGTTCAAAATGAATTAGCTATTGTTAAGGTGAATACAACACCCAATCAACCACAGCAGCAGCAACAACAGTTGAACAAATTATCCAGTAAAACAACTAATACAGATCAATCACCTATTGAAAATGGTGAATTCACTGAATCCACAGACACTGACAATAGTAATAACAATAATAGTAATGATGACAATGACAATGGATCTAATCAAGTAACAGAAATTCGTCGTAAAAAGAAAACTTCTGAATTAAATGATAATTCTGCTACTGCATCTTGTGTTGATGAATTACGTGTTCAGCTGTCAACAGCTGAAGAACGTATTAAAGATATGGAGGCCGAAATGAATGAAATTCAATCAGAATTACAAAGAGCTAGACAACGGGAACAATTGAATGAAGATCATAGTTCACGATTAACTGCTACAGTGAGTTTTTATTCTATTTTATTTTGTTTTAGTTATGATGTATGTTTTAAATTTTTAAATTGAACTTTGTAATTCACACTCACACTTATTGATTGGACGACTATTTAAAATTGAATGGAATTAGATACTTGTTTCCGCTTAATGGAGAAGATTTATAGCTCTAGTGGGTGTTTTTGGTGTGGTTGCGTTCTCTGAACTGGGTGATGTAATTGTGAAGGTTTCGTTGTCATTCTAGACAACATTTTCAGTGCTTACTTCACCCTAGTTTGAACTCATCAGTATTGGTAGCACACAATAAATACCGACAGATCGGAACTGAAACCGTTAGTTTTGAAGAAAGCACTTCAGACACAGAGTAAGATCCACTGCTTCATGACTTTAATGCATGTTGATGTTATATTGACAGGTGTCTGGACGTAGAATTTGTACATCATTCGGTGTGGATGTAACCACTGAGTAGTCAGCTGGTAACCTTGTAGTACCAGGATCAGGTCCTCGTAATGTCTTTTTCTATCACTAGATTTTTGATTGATATCGACTGGTATTCAGTTATTGATGTTATCATTTGCACTTCTTTGTATAATTACCTAACCAGTTATATCAGATATAGGTAGCTGACTGCTACATTGCTGGAGACAATCGTTGAGATGTCCTAGATCTATGTGTCGTGTTTATCAGCATTCATCAGTGCAGTGGATACGCTTCACCGAAATTTACTCCTTACATTTGAAACCACCTCACCCAGTACTGTATTCGGGGATGTTAACATTAGGCTTTTCGCGTTACGTAAATTTACCTCTATGGTTTAAACGCTTAACTTCCAAACGGTAGGTGCTAGGTTCGAGTCCCACTGAATCTAATTCAGTCTAAGTGACTGAATAGTATTGTTAGCAGTTATAAAATATCTGTCCCGAGTAATTAAGTTCAAAATATTCACGTTAAGTTAGATATCTGTCTGTTCAATTTGAACAAAAAAATATTCGATTGCTTAGTTAATTCCATCACATATAACCAGATGGGAATTGTTAACTTACTGTTTTGATTGCTAAGCTACGAAATTAGAATTACAATTGCTATTCCCTTCCATACAAAGAAATCATCACCGTTCAACAGTGCTATCATGTACTAGGTATTCATGTTTGTTTGATTAACTATCACTTTCATTCACCAATTTAAATTATGTAGAATAGATTAATAAGGTGGAGTATGCGTGTGGAATTTTCTATGCTCACATGAGTACATATTATTATTTTTATTCCCTTGGGTTCTGAATGAAGAATGGGGCTTCAACGGCAAGCACATCCCCATTTGACTCTTTTCTCTGTAAATTTTCAGTAAGCTTTTATTTCCTCCTCATGTGATCTCTCCCATGTCACATTCGTACCCATGTTCAACTTATCGTATTCCATTCAAGTGCCACTCATATGATTTCGCTCAACGGTCTCTTCCGCATGTGTCCAATCCATCTCCATCTCTCTCTGTGTATTTGTTGGACTATAGGTTCTTAGTTGGTTCACTGCCAAATTTCCTTGTCGCCAATCTCTTCTGACTGACCATCTGATCCACAATCTGAAGCGAAGTTAGCTGTAGATGAAATTCTGCAGCACCCTGGTGGAAATGCTCTTCTTTACGTGGATGGCAAGTATACGAAGCATATAAAATAACTGACTTAATATTACTTTTGAAAATCTGGATCATGTTCCATATTCTGAGTGCAGCAGATTTTCAAATTTGTTTCAGATTAATGAGAGTCTTTCTTTGATTTTCTGCTCCTACCTCTGACATCCTCATCCGTACCGCATGTAGCTAAGAAGATACTGCCTAAATAAGTAAAAGAGGCGACTTCCTTTAGATTTCTACCATTAATGGTGATTGGTGTTTGTTGTTATTGCTGTTGTCGGTTAGGTATCTTCACCACCTCTGTCTTCTCTTTGTTCATCTGAAATCCCATCTTCACAGACTCTTTTGCCAATTTGTTGATTTTCACCTGTGGATCTTTGAGTTTGTGTGGCACTAGACATAAACCTTCCGATAATTCCAGATCTTCTAGAGTATGCCCATCTTATTGTTCCCCACCGTCTGTTTACATTATCCAGATCAATACACAGGCGATCAATATTTGTACATTTTGAACGTCTGATAATAAAACATAAAGTCCAGAGAGCAACGAAACTACCACAGTTATTATGGCTGTCCTCATTACTGTTATCATTATTATTAATAACTTTAAAATCTGTTTAATTTCAGAAATTTGATCACTTGTTATTAGACTATGTTGAGAAGCGTTTTTGTTTTGATTGACTGCTAACTTAGGAGTTCATTGATAAACAGCAGTAGAAACCTCTTATAAACACTAAAGTGTTTAAACAACCCGTTTTTTTAATAATGAAGAAGAGTCTTCTGCTTCTTCAAAAACCATTGGTATGTGTATTAACTTGATTTCAACTTTCAATCATAATAAAATTCGGAATTCGCTTACGTATGCCTATTTATACTTGAGTGTGCGTTCAAAAATAATGCGTTGGTGGTGTTCGGTGGTAGGAATGCTCATCAACCACGTAATCACCGTCAAGAGTTCGATTCCCAGCCTACGCACTATTAAATTTTACCTAGTTTACCAACCAGTAGTAATCCTAGTAAAAGAGGGGAGGTTGAGCGCATGTACAATTCAACTCCAACGTTACTGAAACTTCGATACTTGAAGTCTTATTTTATACTTGGAACACGAGTAATGGAAAAAAGGTGTTGTAAATTAGTGATCCATGATTTTGAAGTTGTTCGGGGTTCGATCCTCGGCCACTGACCCACTCCTTTACCTTGCTAAGCCAGTAATAAGACTGGTAAAGAGGGAAGGTTTGGCATGAGGCTAGCAATGCCCCCCTCCCGTAAAAATAAATACCACTACTACTGAAACTTCAAGTCTCTAGCTTGAAGCCACCTTATGCTCCACTAGGAACGCAAATGAAAAAAATTTTCGAAGTTTCTTAGTGAAGATTTCATGTCTTCTGTTGACATTCATCAACAAGGCACATCTGCAACCTGGATGACTTTAATGCGTTTCAGAGAATCTAATTAGCATCACCTATTGTGCTTCAGTCAAAGAAGTTACCAAGTTAAATGCATAGAATCTATATACTACTGATTGGTTGATATGAGTAGTTGTATAACACCAATCATATCAACCAGTAGGGTGCAGCAGGTCGGGTATGAGGACAAATACTCATCGGAGACATTGGCTAGTGGTCGCGCCCTGTCGTGAATTCGCAGAAGTTAGAATTGATGGGCCACTGGATCGGATCCCAGTGACTTAATGGTCTACGAGCTCGCCTTGTAACCAGAAAGTCCTGGGTGCGAACCGTGGCGGTGGGTGCGTACTGTTGAAGAGTCCCAAACTAGGACGAGACATCTGTCCAGTACTCCCAGGTTTTCCAATGATTCTCCAACGAATGTTAGCTCATGATGGAATCCTGTAACCAATCAAATCCCTAAAAACCAACACTTGCATATCAACCAGTAGTGTTAGCCAACATAGATCAAGGTGATCTAAACACCACAGGATGGCCGTTTCGCTCATTTGGGGCCGAAGTCACTAGCGGTGTACTCGGTTTGACTCAGCTCAGTTAGCCGAATCAGTTCAGACCACCCGATTTCCGTCTGGCTACTTGGGAGAACTAGTGATACTCATCTCAATGAATGAATGAATCAATCAATCGATAGGGTATCGTCCTGTGCAAATATGCTTACTTTCTTGATTACCATTTATGGTATCGAACAGATCACTCGTTGTGGTGATCTGAATAATTTTGGTTTTTGATCGACCACTAGTCAGTGACCAATGTAATGTGTTTAGTCCTATCTTTGATGCAGACTGATTTCTATCCATCAAGTCAAGTGTGCAATGTGGCCACCATGTCACTAGGTGGCTCACCATCACGGTGGACTTTGAATTGTTGATATTAGATGGTTGGAGGCAATCGAAAAGAAGCTTCGGACGTAAGTTTCATGCTAGTTAGCACTCGTCAGCAAGGCGTATCTCCAAACAAAGGACTAGTGTCCCATCGAAAGCATCCAATACAGTCCTACAGGAGATCAAACCTAACTCCGAATAGCTCAGTGGTAACGTCTCTCACTCCAACACTCACTGGATGACGCGGGCTGGAATCTCAGAAAAGATATGAGTTCTTTCAGTGTTTCAGATACGCCTTGCTGGCTAGCGAGTGTCAACTAGCACGAAACATAAGTCAAGCTGCGCTTCCCGCGACCGATTACCTCCAACCCTCTTTAAGAAAACTGTCTAAATTGCAAATTAATTTAAGAATTGAAAATTTAATTTTTAAAGATGTTACCGTTGAATACTTTTTATGCGAACAAAAAGTAGTAAGATAAACTCCTTTAGTACGTCTTTCTATCATTCGTAAATAAACTTTGTTTATAAAAGTACTTACCATTGAAAATGTTTGAAACTAGTTTTTTTTCTATTTTCCTCTTTGTTTATATCATTTATGGATGATTTATTATCATCATTATTATTGTTATTATTATTATTATTATTATTATTATTATTATAGGTTGATAAATTACTGTTAGAATCAAATGAACGCTTACAAACTCATTTACGTGAGAAAATGGCTGCATTAGAAGAGAAAAATCAACTGCACACCGAATTAGATCGTTTACGACGTCTACTTGAAACCAGTCAGACTGAAAGAGATCGTGCTCTAGCTGATATGGAACGATTACGGCGTAGTTCAGCGACAACAACACCAACTGCTCTTGGTTTACAAGGTAAGTTTTAGTTCATTGATTTTTTTTGTCATTATACATTAACCTGTGACATTAAAGAAAGTATTGAATACCAGACGCTACATAGATCGATTTGATATTTGTGGATACTGTTGAGTGATGTCGAATACCAGACTGTCGAATAGCAAACTATCAGTTTGACTTGGATTGTCGTCGGGCCAATTAAAAAAAGGACGACGTAGAAAAAAAATAAAAGAAATGGTGTTGTTGAAGACCAATGTTAGGCAACTCTAAAGAATAGCAGCCCAAACCGAAACTACCTAGCGAACAGGCAAATGACCTTTACAAGGACAACTTCGACCAATCAGAAGGCTCAAAAAAACGGCGCATAGTTGTAATAAATCGTTGATATAAAAGTAATGCCATGTTAAAAAATAGTTACAGAGGACAATGTTCTCGTATATGCTGCGAAAAAAAACTCCATATTTCTCATAGGAGTCTTGATACTCATGTTAAACCAAGTCCTGTAGATAAAGTCATCGAGATAACTGTATATCATTGCATTTCTTGATCCATTCACAGATCTGATCCGTTTTTCGATGGAATTAGTGTCAGTTCCATCAAAAGGATTGAGAAAACCATTTGTGTATGGTTGACCACTTGATGAATACAGACCAGATTCGATAACTGACTGTAACTACTCCATTCATCTGTATGAATAGTCATCCTAGGCAGCACTATGAACTGGATAGTAGGCAATAATACACCTGCACTGCGATTAGGGATCGCCTCAATATATCCTTTCTGGAGACTTGTGCCATATATCCCCAATACCTATTGCTGATTCGCACTCAATCTCCCTTGATTATATTTTCTTTTTGTCAAAAGTACCTAAGGAATCTATCAATTAAAAGCGAACGACATACGTTCCCGAACTGATTTCCTGGTTCAGCACTCATTTCACCAGCAAATAAACCCATCGATGCACCTATTGTATCTTTGCATATGAATGACACCACATTTTTTTCAATTTTTCGACCTTCCTATCAGTCCATTCTCCAAACAATAATCAAAACCAGATCTGGAGCGAATTTGTAACGGAAAAGGTGTACAGCACCCATAAGTACGTCTGGATAAAACAGAGTCACCTGATTGGTTGCTCAAAGTCATTTGTCCGTTCGCTAGGTAGTTCCGGTTTGGACTGCTATTCTTTAGAGTTGCCCAGTGTTATACTCTGTACCCAAGGAACGAATAATGATTAGGATCTGTTCTTGAAGAGTTGGATATTTTACACTAATTATGACATCTAGTCAGTGGAAGCAAATATCTCAGTGGTAGTTTTTTGACTTGTTGTTATTAGATGATTGGAAGCAATCGATAAGAAGACCATGTCCTATGTTTTGTGCTTGTTTAGCGTACCTGCAATCTTGAAGAAACTTCTGTCCTCTCTGAGATTCGAACCTGTGGGTCACCTAGTTGTGCAGTTAGAGACGTTACCACTGCGCTAGCTATTCGGGCTCGCGATTGACCTTCTGTAGAACTGTGATGGATACTTTGATGGGTCACTAGGGTGTATAACTGATGTTTTGTGTTCAGTCTTTGGTGCTTGTCTGGACTGAACGTCTTCGACTGCATCACTGGCGTACACGAGTTCTAATCTCATGAGTTCCTTCAGGATTTTTCAATATTCCTTGCTGACTGGTGAGTGCCTCCATTCATCTAGCAGAAACAGAAAACCATTGTTTCATCTCAGTCACAAGCTGCACATTATACTCTTTGCATAATCCGATTCAAATTAATCATCTAATTGTTAATTTTGAAATTTTTAAGAATTTCTTAACATGTGATACAAAAATCGTCATCATAAAATACTATCAGTAAATTATCTGTTGTTAATTTTTGTCATAGGTTGTGATTATATGTTTGATTACTTATCGGTTTCGCATTTTCGAAGGCATCCGCCAACTGTTCTGTTTTTCTTCGTTTTTTTTTATCATTGACATCAGTAGGTAATTGCAAAGTGTTGGTTTTCAAGGATTTGATTGATTTCACATTGACACTGTGCAGTACTCCCTTGGTTTTCAGTAGTTCTCTAACTGAAATGAAGTCAATTTGTGATCGAAATTGACAGCGATCATATCCTTGCAAACCAACACTCATCTAGTTTTCACTAATGACTAACTATAGCATGAATTCGTCTGAAGTCCCCACAATGGGAGAAGTAATGAGTGGTCAGTGAGGTCGACTAGGTTGAGCGTGGCGGCTGAGCTACATATTGTAAATTGGCAGAAGTTGAATTGGTACACGAGCGCTCACCTTGTAAACTGAAGGTCTTGGGTTTGATCCTCGGTTGGATTACGGTTGCTTCCCCGTTGAAGAGTCCTAAAAAAGAACGAAACAACTAACTGCCCAATCTTCCTGGTTTTCAGTGAGATTTGCTAACTGGAGTTAGTTCGTGATTAAGACTAAAATAATTGTCAGTTCACACTTTCGATTGGAAAATACTCATTGAGTTATGGAAGAAAAATAAAAGACATTTCGGAGAAAGAAAATTTTGTTTCTTTGCCATCGAAGTCATTTTTAAAGGGCATATACTGCAACAGTTGTATTTCCTGGAAACGTATAGCAGTCAGTTACTGCATAATAGGGTGTATTTTTGTTTGCGTGGCATAGCTGATACAATTTCCGGATGTTGTGCTGCTGGTATCCAACTTCTTCAGTAATTTTTATCACTGTCGTATTAACAGTCTATATCTTTCCATTGTAATATTCCGTCTATGTGTGTATTAGTTATGCGTTACATGAATAAAGTCTAATATGCTCATCTGGATAGTTTGTTGTTGCACCAGTTACTTATTTTTATGGATCAGTGATCATAGTTGAAGGCAAATCACATCGGTTGCAATAGGAATCGAGTCAGTGGCCATTGCATTATTCCCAAACCGAAATACTCAGTCTCTATAACCGTCTAGGCGGTGCCTTAGGCTTAACGTCATCATGCTATTTAGCTGATTGTGTCTATTAGGGGAATTCAAGCCTGGCGTTTCGTCCTATTCTGAACTTATTAGCTAGATGTATGCGCCTTCTAGTAAGTTGTGTGTTCTTCTTGGGATTGACACTCAACACTTATCTTTTGAAACGTCGAAACGTTATCCACTAGTCTACAGGGCCACTGTTGACTTCAGATGGATAAAATTTTTCTTATCGTGCGTGTGAGAGAGAGAGAGAAAAAAAGTTAAATCAATTAAAGTGATAATAACACTGTCCCATTTTAGTCTAATGGAATGTTTTATTATAAGGTGTGTATGCTTACATAAGTGTTAATTGTGATTTATGCGTGTGAAATATGTATATATTCGTGGAGCGGAGGAAATGAGGTCTAACAATTTTTCCTCTCTCTTAATTTTTTCCCACATTTTCTTCATTTTCACCTTAAAAATATGTTAAAAAAATGAGTTATTTCTGTGTGTGTGTTCAAAGTGTTGAATATAAACTATTAAATAACAATTGTAAAACAGGTCAAGTCAAGTGAATGTAGATTTTTAAGTGTTTTGTGTCTTTTCTTGGGGGTGAGGGGGGGGGCGACAGCACGGATTCAAGGTAGATTTCGTTACAACGTCAATTCAGTTATAAAACCACTGAAAACTGAGGAGAAATGGATAGCTGCGTGGATATTCTTAGCGGTTCACATCCTCCAGCCCTACCAGGGCTGAATTGACAGAAGCTAGCATTTATAGAATGTTTAATTCTATCTGTGTAGTTGGCTTGATGGTAGTGTATTCGTGAGATAAGACAAATTGTTTCTCAGAATTCTTGATACTTCAGTTTCTATTGTGTTCTTGGTAATCGTCATCTTTCGAATACTCTTCTGTGAATTGAAATCCTTACACATCAGTTCATTTAATCGGATGGCTTTTCAATTCTTTTGAAATAAAGCTTTGACTAGTGCGTTGGTGGCACAGTGGTTAGGACTCTCACCGACCATGCACATGGTCCTAGGTTCGATCCCCTGCCGACGTACACCCGATATCAATGGTCGATCTGCAAAATTTGGGCTACCGATATCACATGTTGAAAATTCCATACTTGTACCAAAAATACGGTGTGGAATCAAGCTGTAATCAAAAATGAAAAAATGACATGAAACATTGTAATTGTGATACTTATGTTAAGTAAGAATCCGAGATTCGCTGGCTTAACTCATGCTATGACCCTAGACTTTTATTTGATTTCTAGTCATTACTTAGAAACATCAATAGGCATCAGCTAATCCAAGGTTATCCAAAATAGTTTCAACACCAGTTTATTATAGATAGTGAATGTTATGTAATATATATTCTATAGGTGACCACATTTGTTCTCATCTACTGGAAGGTTTGTGAGGATTTGACCGATCTGAAGTCCGATTTCGTCAAGAACTAATATCACCATATAGATAGAGGTTCATTAAAAAAATTATCAGAAAATGGAGAGCTGTTCAAGTTAAAACCATACAGTTTGGCAACTAGCATGTTGCGATTCAACCTTTTAAGTAGAATATATTTTGTAACAGTCATCATTCCTGTTATTTTCAATTCTTCAAGTTCGATCATGAACTGACTTCAGTTTGAGGAACATTGGAAACCAGAAACTAACTGGACAGCCGGGAAAATATTGCTTTAATACATTTAATCCTACTCCAAAAATATGGTGGAGATATATGGATGACACTTTCACACACAGTGTTCAAAACAGAACATATCTCTAGTTTCTTGACATATATAAACTCACTAGTTGAGGGAATAAAATTCACATTAGAATCGGAAAATTAACAAGGAATAGAAGAAGGTAAACTGCACACTAGTGTGTACAGAAAACCAACTCATTCTAATATATACTTAGACTTTAATTCATCCCATCCGTTATCTGTTTGTGAAGTCAGGCTTAGTTATGTGTCTAACAAATCGAGCCATAGCACTAATTAGCACAAGAAAAGACCTAAATGACGAAATAAAACAGATAGAAGAAGCGTTGGTGTTAAGTAACTATCCTTTAGAATTCATTAGGAAGATCGAAAAAGGCCAGACGAAAAATAAAAATAATTGTGAAACTATTAATAATAACACAAATAAGAGAGAATACAAGTCATCTACAGTTATACCATATAAAGAGGGACATCTGAGGCCCTACGTGGGATTCTAAATAAAGCAGGAATTAGGGTGGTATTTAAACCTACAAACTCACTGAGGGACAAGCTCTGTAGGTTAAAGGACCTAGTTGACCCAATTAAACAAAATAATATAATTAACAAAATACCTTGCAATGACTGTGTGGTCAAACTAGTAGGTTGGGATAGTTAGATTGTCAGAACATAAGAATTTAGCTGAGGTAAGAATGGTTGACCCCGAGAAGATAAGTAATTTAGAAAAAAGCTCAGCAAATGCACTTCACGCATTAATACACAACCATACAATAGGGTAGGATGGGGTTAAAATTCTAAAAAGTAATCTAGATAGATGGAGATAGGGATTGATTACTGAATCCTACCTGATTCATCGAGTTTACACATGCAACAGAAATGACTCAATACAAGTACCAGAAATATGGAGGATATTATTACCACCAGTCAAATCAGAGGAGGATAATATAAATAATCTTAAAATTCTATTTCAATGCAAGCACGTCACAACATTCTAACAAGTTACTTATTATGACTATGAAAAAACACTCGTCTTATTTCCCATCTGATTGTAATTGATCAACAACACTCATATCATTATTTCTGAATATACATTATCGTATATTGATTCTTATCTAAATATCTAGTCAATTCCACACATGTATATAAATGAAGGAAAGAGTTGTGTGAATAACTTGATATGATTACGAGAGATAACAATTTGTGCTCGAAACGTCATCAGTTAATATTACTGTGTAACACCGTGAGATTTTCAAAATAAAATCTTATCCATAATGGAGTTATGCTTTACCACATTGCCCAAGTTTTATGCTTATATCAAAAACTACTGGACAGCTATTTCGTCCTGGTTTGTAATCCTTCATCAGTGGGCACTTATGACCCTATCGGCAATAGAACTCGGGACTTTCGGGTTAAAAGGTGAAGTCGTAGACCATTTAGCCACTAGGATTGAAACTAATGGCCCATCGATTCAACTTGTAACCAAACTTAAAATCAATCAAATCCCTACTGACCAACAATATTCTCAAGACACTTCCTTATCATCTTGTAACATTCTACAAGACTGTTTACTGTATGCTTTGAGCGTTGAATTTAACCCTTATCATTTACTTATATAAAAAGTGAACTTCTGTTAAGGAAATATATGTCTTCTCTAGCCAAAATTAAAAAAAGGCAAGCACATAAGAGAAATACAATGCGGATAAATTTTCAGAAGACCGATAATCAGTTTAACCCTAATTGGTTAAACGGATATAGGCGTCGGTAATAACGCATCAGTTTGTTTTCCACCTGAAAGAAAGATTTAAGCCATGTGAGGGAAATACCGACAGGTGTTTATAGGCAATATCTGTCTGTCTTTTACATATTTTGAGAGTATTATAACTTTACTAAAGCTTTAGGTGAAAATCAACGTGAATATTATTTTGGTTGATGATAACTAGCGGTGGAATCCAGGATGTTCTTTTCGTTGTATTTCAAACTTATTATCTGAATTTGTTCTCATTCTCAGTGAGTGATGTTATTCCCACCGAGACTTGAACCCTGCACCAGTTGTTTCAGATGCCAAAGCATTATACACTAGGCAACGAGGATCATGACTGAGAGCACCATTACTCACTTGGAATGCAGGTAGGCGCAGATGATGAGTCCCAAGTGGGGGTGAAATATTCATTCTGTATTCCACCACTAGTCACCATCTGTTAAAATAACTTCACATTAACCCTTAGACATTGTCGTAACTTTGGTGTACTAGGAGCTCGATTGTCAACAGACATCGAGATATTCAGTTTAACATAATGCATCCAGCGGTTATGGCTCTCGCCGATCATGCACACGGTCCGGGGTTAGATCCGCTGCCGATGCATACCTGATATGAATTGGTCGGCCTGCAAATTTTGAGCTACCGATATCGCATGCTAAAAATTCCATACATGTACCAAAAATGCGGGGTGAAATCAAGCTGTAATAAAAAAATATAGTAATACTTAGATAGTAGACAAGATAAATGAACCAGTTCAGCTTCACCATTACTGAGAAATCGTGGATTTATGATTCTGTATAAAACTAAACTGAGTTATCAACGTAGAAATTTGCGTTAAGGTGCAATACTTCAATCTATTACACTTCATATACATATAGTTGACGAAAAGAAACGCCATTGGTTGTTATCATATGGGGGACGTCTACCAGCTAGTCTTCACTTCCTCAAACCAGCCGTCAAAGCCACTCCATAGATCTGTATCATGTTTTGACTTGATCACCCTTTACTCTTTCTCGACCCAATCTTGTGTCATCTAACGTTGGTCGAGGAGTAAGGCGATATCTTGGCATTGGCATGTGTAACAACTATCTCAGTCAATGCAGCTTCACAAAATTACTGATTGGCAGCTTCCCCTCGTTACCCAGCACTCAACAACCAACTTCAATATTCCTTAATTACATTAAACAACATAACATGAATGAACATAGTCGTCTGTGGTCAAAAAAGTCAACGATAAGTCTAGCTGTGCTGACAAATCATGCAAAATCATTAGAGTTTGTGATTAACTTTGTATAGAAATAGAGTTTATTGTCTTATAGAAGTTGAATACCATTCATTCTTTATCAAAATCTTGTCTAGTGACTTCTGATTTTATTTCTTTTTTTCAGGCGATACATATTCAAGTGGTTCGCATAGCCTTCGAAGAATGCCGCGCAATGTTTCAAGCAGTCGAACAGATCAGGTATGTTGGCTTTTCATTTGATCGCCTTATGTATATATATATATATATATATATATATATATATATACGTATGTAACATGTAACAAATGTCATTATTTGACAACACGATCAATTCTTTTTCGCTTTCTTCCTCTCTTACTACCGGTCTCCGTCTATCATACTTCCTCTGACTTTCTGCTTTACTTTCGATGTCTGGTCTGTATATCTATCTCATTAATATGAAATAAGGGAGGTAGGAGTTTTTCTGTCATAATTTGAGGATTACTTACTTTGAAGTGAATGCATAAGTGGCTGAAGGAGGGAGAAAAAGAAGCAAGAAAAAGGGAGGTCTTTGAGAATGTACAATGAATGAAATCAATAATCCAGTCATCTGGGATGTTTTCTGTTGTAGGCTAATGGTATAGTAATAACAGTTTATTACTGCTATTGTTCTCCCCTGGTTTCCAGGTTGAACATTGGGCTTCAACAGAACATCTTCATTTCGTCCTATTTCCTGCGGTCTTCTTCAGCTGGCCCCACGATTGCCCATAGTCTCTTACATCCTTCTTACACCATTTCCATATCATCCTTGGACGCCTCCACTCGAGGTTCTGCCTGGCGCACAATGTCATATGACGGTCGTCTCCTCAGTGGATGCCAGGTCCGTCGTCAGAGTATTTGTAGAGCGATAGGTTCTTACTTGGTTTGTAACCGGAACAGATTACTGACTCTTCAGTTGACAATTTGAATAGTCCATATCCATTCCACCTGGTCTTGCAGATTCGCAACACTTCTATGCTGTACCTTATCATTTCGTTGGCAAATTGGATATCCTTTCCAGCTTCGTACATTGTACAAACACTTTACGTCCCTGTCTTTATTTTTGCTCTTATGTCTTCCATGCGTCTTATGTCGTTAGTTACGTATTGCATAATAATTAGATGCATAAAATAGGGTGAAGTTGTGCTACTGTCTAGACCGATTTGTGAAAAAAACCACCACTTGATATTACATACCCTATATGCATAATATAATATGGGTTAAGAAGAGGGTACCTAAGCGGTGCAACTGTTCCTCACAAAAGTGAAAATGCGAATATGCACATCTGGTGCTTACAAACGAATTGGTAGCGAAATAGGTCTGCGTAGGGTGGAGGACTTGAAAACCCTGATTGTATCACTATAGTGTACGTGAGCTCCACAATCTGAAAGGATCGAAAATAGTATGAACTTGATTTCATCAACGTAGGAAGGTAGCTTCTGACGCTGCTCCATCAAGTTCTATAATAGTCTTCATTGTGTAATATTGATTGAAGATGAGACGAAGTATGTTTAGAAATAATTTTAGCGTTTACAGAATCCATTTCTAAGCAAACATTCTTGTGTGCATACAAAAGTAATAGTAATAATAATCACTTTATACCGAACAATAATAATCACACAGAATGGAATATTTGGCGTTACGCATTCAAATGAACGAGACGATGAAAATATCTAGTTACCAGGGCAAGGAAAGAGTGATAATCGCCTCTTTCCGAACACATAAATCGGGTTTCAGGCTGTTGGTGGAGATCACTTGAATTGAAATCTTGTGTATTGATAATTTTGAACGATCTTGCGACGTCTAGCTCATGACCGTGTCCAGGAGATGGCTGGCGATGGCACTGTTGAAAGCATTTGTTCCCTTCAGATGTAGGTTTTTCAGTACATGTTCAGAAAATCTGAGGTATGCCCTTCTTGATAGCTCGTACCCCATATGTATGATTTATTATAGTATGAATGGAAACGAAAAGGGTTAAGAAAAGGTTACCTAAGCTGCGGGTTGTTCTTCATAGAGATGAAAATACGAATGCGAATATCTGGTGCTTAAAACCGGATTGATGAAGGCGAGGGGGAAAACGCTGGTTTCAAGCCTGTGGTTTACACGGGTACACTGGCTCCATAATCCGAAAGAATCGAACGGCATATGGACTGCGTTTGGTCACAGGGATCCATATGAACTTAACTCCTGATGCTGACCCACTTCCTTGTGAGTCAAACTTCAAGTCCAAAACTCATGGGTGGGGTAGCCACATAAGACGACCTCCTTCTTTGATCTGGATATCTGAAAAATATGCCAAGCCTCGCATGAACTAAGAGATTTGTGTGGTGCATCTCTTGGTACTCATAATAAACCAAGTTTGTGTTTCACTAATACTAATAACAATACGGTTAACAGAAACTTATATCTCTTATTGACTTTGTTTTGAAAATTATGAAGTTTTTGTTTCGGGTGATTAGATCGTAACTTAATTTGCTTTCTATAGTCATTGTACAGTTGTGGGATTTCATAATGAAGCGACACCAGCTAGAGAAGTGTTGAAATACAAGGGGAGATTGAATGGATGTTTTGATCCTAGTTTGTAGACTCTTCAGTAGTACGCACCCATGACAACATCACGAATTGAGTCTGTGACTTACAAAGTTACGATGCGATATATCGATTTTCCAATCTGATAGTCCATGAATTCTAGAGTATGACACAAGATGCTTAAAGGTGGTCAAATGTTATTAAATGCGGGATGAAAAACCAAGTTCTACACTAGGCTTCATTGCTGTTTTTTTACATTTGAAGTGTTAGTATTGGATGGTTGGAGGCAATCGGCCACAGGAAACCTTGGCCCTAGGTTTCGTGCTAGTTGGCACTCATCAGCAAGGCTTAACTACAACCTTGAAGGAACTCATGTCCTTTCTGAGATTCGAACCCACGTCACCCAGTGTTGCGGTCAGGGACTTTACCACTGAGCTGTTCGGGCCCGCCCTTGACTTCCTGTAGAACTGTAGTGGACATTTCGATTGGATACTGGTAACTAGTGAGATGTGTCAGCACGGGTGACGCGGGTTCGAATCTCCGAAGGTACATGAGTTCCTTCAAGATTGCAGATACGCCTTACTGACTGACGAGTGCCAACAAGCCCGAAACTTAGGTCCAAGGCTTCCTGCCGATCGCCTCCAACCATCTAATATCATATCAATGTGCACCGTGATGGCGAGCTACCTTGAATGGTGGCCACATTACAAACCTGAATGACAGAATTCAGTCTGCACCAAAGATAGAACTAAACACATCACACCTATTACTGCTAGTACTATTCTGCAAGTCATTAGTGACTGACTTCGGGATGAACTTTCTCGTGAGAAGACGTGATCGATGTTGGCCACCAACTTAGACTTTAGGATAGATATACTGGCTTATGGCGTTGCTTGACGACATGACAAGAATTAGAATTTATCCGCCATTGGATTCCATTCCGGTGACTAAATAATCAACAGGTGAACCTCATAATCTGAAGATGCTAGTTTTGATCTCTGATCGGTTCTTATGGGCTTGTACTGCTGAAAATTCCTCAGCTAGAATGAAAAAAGTTGTCCAGTGCTCTTTTGGTTTTCAGGGATTTTCTAACTGGTATCACTTCCTAATGTGAAATAAACCCTGTGATCAACTGAAGTCTTATAATGGCAACACTTGTTGTGTCTTAATCTACACTCATAACCAGACTACCAATTGTATTGAAGACTTTTAGGGGGTTTTCGGTACACAATGATGAATATTCATGATTCAATGGAATTTTAAGTACTTGAATAAGGCATTTGTTAAAAATGCTCTTTCCTCTACATAGTCTTATCTATAAATCATATTATTCCTATAGGTAGGAAAATAGTCTGATTTAATCTTGATTTCTATGCTGAATAATACTACTACTATTATTATTGTTGATAATTAAGGTCAGATAGTTTCTTTTTCTTTGAAATGAGTGTGCTAGCGGTAGTGCGGTGTTTTTGTGTAGATGTGCGTGCACACGTGTGTGTGTGCCTGTGTCTGTACTTGCTTCTTTCGATTTTTGTGTGTTGTGTGCCACTCTCTGTCTCTTTCTCTCCCTCTCTTTGTGAAATGATGATAACAAGAAGCAGGTACGGTATATATTGATTAGCTATCAGGCGTGGTTTCCTTTTTGTGTGTTCTTACTGTGTCTGGGCTTTTATTTGTTTAGTTGGTTGGTTGGTCGGTTCTATTTTAGTGCAACCTGTAAACAGCCGGCTTTAACCTTGCCTTCACTGTGTTTTGTAAAATTTTACATTTGACCTTTCATACCTGTGTCTATACCTGTTTTTATTTTCATGTAGTGGGCTTAGTTCCTTTGGTGATTTACTTCGATTATTTTGATGAATCACACTAGGTTACTTTTACGTATGTTTTTTGTGTATCTATGTGTACACAATAATGAGTGGGAGTGTGTGTGCTTCGGAACAATATATAGAGATGGGCAATCCTTTTTTATGTACATTTATTATCGATTACCATTAAAGCAAACCCTGTTTTGTTTTCTGAAGTCGATAACTCTGTGGATCATTCTTTGTCTAATAGGTCAGTAGGAGAGTACCTATTGATGAGTGATCACACTAATGTGTGTATGTCATTTTGTTTGATTTGTATTCAGTAAGCAATTCTATTGAACTAGAGGTGTTACTGTACTGTATTAATTATTCACCATAACAATTCCATGAACCAACATCCATTAGAGGACATTTTTTTTATTTGTTAACGTCCCCGATGGAACATAGGACTTCAAGCTAGAACTTTGAAGTGTCGGTGGCTGTGGTGTTTATTTTTACGGGATGGGGCTGCTAGCCTCATGCCCAACCTCCCCTCCTTACCAGCCTTATTACTGGGTTAGCGAGGTAAAGGAATGCGTCAGTGGCCGGGGATCGAACCCTGAACCGTATGCGTGGTTGGCGAACATTCTGCCGCTGTGCCACCGACAATTTTGAAAATAAAACCTCAAAAACACCATTCCCTAACCCATGAGGAAGTTTCAGACAAACAGGAATTTATTTGACAAAGACTGGAATTCTGACAGATAGCTGCCACTAGGCAGGACTATGTATTGTAATAATCCAACAACATGCACTGGCTCGACTAAAGGATTATGCACAAACGTCAGATAGATAGTGGTTATACCAGAAGCAGTTACCACCATAGTGTAACTTGCATGCACTATCAGAAGAGTATGAAGATGAAGTCATACGGTCACAGGGAAAGAGGTATGATGTTTCCATAGCAAGACCAGGAAAACCACTTTAGATGTTTCTCGCTACATAAACGAGAGCTCATAAAAGACCAGTTCCTAGTGGAACATACGGCTTCAAGCTAGAGCTTTGATGTTTTGGTAGCAGTGGTGTTTATTTTCAGGGGATGGGGGTGCTAGACTCATGCCCAACCTTCTCTCTTTATCAGCCTGATTATTGGCTTTGCTGGGTAAGGGAGTACGTTGGCCGGGGATCGAAGCCAGCGGAAAGAACATTTGAGAATCAGGAATTATTGGAACTCTTAACTAGTATGCGTCCATCCACTCTATCGGGAAACAAACTGAACACTTTCAAATTACAAAGTGAACACACTGACGTCATTCAGTCTCTGTGATCCATGGAATCCATTTTCGATGTACAATGCCACTGTTAGGCAACGTCGACGGAAAGTAGTTTTAGTTTACATCAATCACATCGCTACAGATAACCAGTTGGAATTTATAAATTATCAGTTTAATAGAATTTAATTCGATGGTGAGTTTATTTCTGAAAAAAACTTTAATTAGCTGACCACTACAACTGTTAAAAACCTTTCCGACTGGCTACTGCAAACCATCGTCAAAAAATACTTCCACTGCCTCTATGTTGAAGATCAAATTGCGGACCAGAGAGGATAAGCGACAAGGGACTACTACAACGAATTAACCTAGAACCTATCTCTCAAAAAATTTGCAGATTTAAATGGAGATGCAATGAACATATACTGAGGAAACTTTCAAATGACATTACACTCCAGAATGTCGAGTGGAACTCGATGTTGCGTCGGTGGCACAGCAGTTAGAACTCTCGCCGACCATGCACATGGTCCGGGGTTCGATCTACTGCCGATACACACCCGATATCTATATTCGGCCTGGATAATTTGGGCTACCGATATCACATGCTGAAAATTCCATACTTGTACCGAAAATACGGTGTGGAATCAAGCTGTAATCAAAATATAAAAATATCAGAAATCAAAATAAATGGGGAGCGGTGCGTTTTGCATCCGAGAAAAACATGTGAGGAAGAAGTGAAAGCTTCTGGGGATTAGTGGATCTAGTCAAAAGTGGTGAAAGAAAACTGTTTCAAAATATCTGCGAAAACGTATCGATCTTGAAGTTGTAATCAGAACTCATAGACTTTCACATTCACCCGGTTGAATGCAGTAAAACTGAACAACTATTGATGATGTTATTGAATGGCAAAAGCATTTAAACACTGAATTCCGAATCACCACTCAAAACCTAGTGTCCTTCACACTGAATCCTCATTACGATTTCATGGAATTTCATGTTACCAAGTAATCTCCGACCCAGACTTCGTGCGTTTTAGATCTATTTGTTATCCTGTTGACAAGCAATTGTTTGAGTCTTCATTATTCATATCCATTGTTTTTATTTTGATGAAATGTGCCCTTTCGTAATCCAGTTAGGAGTGATCAACTCATTGATCTAAGAATAAAACTTGTGCACTATGGTAGAGTGTAATTCCATTATGGGTAAATTTTTTTAAAATAAAGTCTCACAGTGTTATATTGTAATGTTTACTGATGACGTTTCGAGCACAATTTATTGCTCGTAATCATATCAAGGTACTCACACGACTTCCTAACTTCAGTGATCAACTCACCTTCTTGTTGATCAAGAAAATATTGAAAATCAAGCAAATGCTTTAGACTACATTAATTCATATGTAGTTTACCACTAATCAACACTCCATGCACACGGCATCATAAAGGATTGTAAGCCCTTGTGTGTGTGTGTGTGTGTGTGTGTGTGGTGTAAGAGAGCATCCTGTGAATCATAGTAAAACGGCTAATAGATGCAAAGAATTCTTATATTTGATTCTGTAGACTACATTTTTGAATATTTGCATAAGAAGTGAGAAGATAGGCATGATAAGAAGACTCTAGAAGATATGGATTTCACGCGTGGATGATTCGTGTTTAGTATCGCACAAACTCGAACACTTTCAAGCAAAAACCAACAGACTGGCTGAAGAGGCTGGCAGCGAAGACCAGACTCCAGGGAACATTGAGAAGATTGAGGTGATGAAGATAACCAACCATCCAACCGAAAAACAAGCAGCACCAATCACCATCAACGGGAGAGATTTAACAGAGGTTGCTTCCTTCACTTATCTAGGAAACATCGTTTCAACCACAGTCGGAACTGATGAAGATGTCATAGCCAGCCAGCCAGCCAGAATCGGAAAGGCAAGATACGCCTTCAGCAACCTGTAACCAGTTTTCAAATCTTCTGTACTCACTCAGCATACACAACAATATTCGGATTTTCAACACAAATGTGGAGTTAGTCAGTTCTGTTATAGGGGTCAGAAACTTGGCCAGCGTGTGACGAAAAGGATTTTCAGCAGTTTGTAGACTTTTATCAACAGCTGCCCACTTTGTTGGCTCCATACTGAAGATCAAATAGCCGGCCAACCAGAAAGAACTAGCAACAAGAAACGCTAGCCGAGAACAAACCAAACAAGAGCTTATTGCTCAGCAAATATGTAGGAGAAAATGGTGATGTATCGGACATACTTTGAGGAGGCCGTCGAATGAAATATCGCGCAATTCTGGTCATCTTTTGAGTGAAATCCAAATGGGAAGTGACGAGTGGGTTGTCGGCTCGAGAGTGGCATGGAGAAGATCGTTTGAAGAGGAGATGATAGTTTATGGTCAGTCGTGGACCCATCTGAATAGAACTGCACTCCACTCGGAACCCAAGGAGGTAATAGCAATAAAAAGATTCATACGAGATAGTGGCTACAATATATACATGACTTCATGGAATTTGACTAACTCATACTGTCGAATATCAACCGAACAATTGCTTGCCTGTGAAAGATTCATCATCTATAGACAGTGTAGAACGTCTTCGACATTATATAGTATATTTCGCCTGTAGATATCTGGCTATGCATCAAATGATGAGTGTATTCGACGCGACACTTCTGTCTGTTCCTACTTTACCATCTCAAGAGATAACGGTGAAAGATGAGATAAATGAAAAGACTAGCGGTTTAAATCCGCAGGTGTTTGTATTCAGTCTTTGGTATTAAATAGTGCAGTATGGTGGGAAATAATAAGGTGTGGCATAATGTTAGAATTTTTAATATATTTGTGCGTTGAAGTTTTTGTAGCGATTTGATTAAGTTTTGGGGGTGGAGTCGCTAGCACCACACCTCAACCCTCCCTCTTTATCAGGCTTGGGACCGGCTGGAAAACTAGGGAGCGAGTAATCTAGGTGAGGTTCAACAAAATTCCTATCTTCCTACAAACGTCAAGTCAGTTCTTCTATACAGATCAGAAACTTGGCGGGTGGGTCACAAAGAATATTTCCAACAGCCTGTTGCAGACCTTTATTAACAGCCGTCTTCGCTCTATACTGAAGATCAGATGGCCGGAAAGAATCATCATCAAGGAAGTATAGGAACAAACAAAGCAAGAACCAATCACCCAACAAATATTCAGGAGAAAGTGGAGATGGATCGGACACTCACTGAGGAGACCGCTGGGTGACATCGTGCGTCAAGCCCTTGAGTGGGACCCGAAAGGGAAGCGGCATGTGGGACGTCCAAGGGTGACATGGAGGAGATCGTGTGAAGAGGAGTTGAAAGAATATGGATTAACATGGATGCAGGTGAAAAGTATAGCAGAAGACAGAAGCAAGTGGAGACGTTCAGCTGAAGCCCTATGTTCCACTAGGAACCCAAGGGAACAATAGTAATAATAATAATAATAATAGTGTTAGGTAAGGAGGGAATGTCAATCAATGATGTTGTAAGTCTTCATCGATTGAGATGACTAGAACATGTATTGTACATCCCGAATTTCCGTCCTTTCCAGCGAGTAGTGGTAGCTAAAATAGGATTAGGTTAGAGGAGTCATGTATGGTTAGGATTAGACTGGCCTGGGTCATTTTGAAGAGTCTTCACCTACTTTTTGTTCTCTCGTATGTCTGTATTCTTCCTGTTCCACTGCATTTCTCGTCTCTACGACTATTTGTGCTTCTCCTCTGAGTGTGATTACTTGAATTGACTCACTTTTATGAGACGTCCTAAGTTGTCGTAGGGCAGTCGGTTATTCAGTCGGTGAGAAGATAATAATGATGAGTGGGTCTTCTTCCTGCTTATGTCTTATCATTTATATATCATCTTTCTGCTCCCTCTCTCTGTCGTTTCAATGTGTGCTCATAATAAGTAAATTAGTTATAATAATCAATAAGCATATTGAATTTTTTTAAATAATGCGGTTATTTATTGATTTTGTAACAAAAATTATTCAATCATTGTGAATACTTTTTTGTATGTAGTCCACTAAAGAAGGTAGTATGTACACAATGTGTATTATTATTATTGTTATCATTATAGATTTGTATTGATATTGGCTGGCATTTCGTCTCTCTCACTCCGTGTGTGTGTGCGCGTGTGCTTATGTATGTGCACTGAATTCCGTCATCTAATGTGCATACATATATAAGCAAGGTTTCTTGATAAAGCCTTTTTATTTATACGCATTCAGCACTTGTTATTGTGTAACTGTGGTGCTGTAGCAATTCTTATTGGTTATATATGTTTGAGTCCTACACACTCCTTACTACTTACTATTGGTTCTCTTACAAATATCGGTTCGTAACCAAATTTACCGTGACACTGTCGATAAACAGTTGTAGATTTTTATATCTTTGGAATGGTTCTTTGATTATCGACTATAGTGGTGCACCATACGTCTTTGATCTCTCTCTCTCTCTTGCCTCTAGTCACTAGGGAGTAGGGACATAGAGGTTAAAAATCGCGGGTACAGACCCAGTTGTTTCATGGTTTTTTGTGGAATAGCACTGTTTGAGGACTTCTAAACTGGAATGAAATTATTGTGCAATGAATTTTTTTTTGAAATTTTTAGTTTTTTCCACCTCATGTCTACCTGTGATTGAAATCATCTTAAGACTAGTCATGGTAACTATTTTGTTTCATTCCTTTACGTTCTGAGTGGGTTGTAAGGCTTCAACATAGAGCTTTGAAGTTTCATTGGCGGTGATTTTATTTATGCAGGGTGATGTTGCTAGCCTGACACCCAACCTTCTCTGTTTACTTGCCTTATTACTGGTTTAGAGAGATTTCAGAATGCGTCAGTGGCCGGGTACCGAACCTTGGACCATGTGAGGCGTGTTTGGTGAGAGTTCTACTGGCGCTGAACCACCGACTCACGCAACTGCCATTAGACCATGGAAACTGTCAAATATAAAGAAATTATTTTTCTATGCAATAGGCAATGACTGAAGATGCAGTGAAAATCTCGACCAAGACAGCAAGAAACCCAGCGAATTAGTAATCCGCGCTCTGCACTCTTCAATGAGGCGTTCATCATGATGTAAGCAGTAGAATTTGGGCAGTGCAATGGTAGACCAGTTTATTTGATATAACTAACACAAATTGGTACCGTATTAATAAGTGGATGACGTTTGAAGCATAATTTAATGCTGCTCATGTTCATTTGATGCGATTTCGCAACTTGCTTTATATTGACCTCACTTCCTCCTGCAGGTTTCGTCACAAGTGTCCATTTATCCAGGATAAGTATCATGGCATTTTTATCGCACGTGTTTAGCTTTGATTCAATGAACAAAGATTCGGTGATTAACTTCTCTCTATCCCTTTCTCCACCTAATTAGATTACTTTTTAATACTCTGACCCAATCTCACCCTGTTATGTGTGTGTGTGTGTGAATGCACTGCAGTGATCAAGGTTTTTAAAAAAGATTTGACTTAAAGGGTTCAACCAAGCTACATCTCACTAAATCCCATGGTTCAATCACCGTGATCTACTAGTTCCACCTATTTAATTGATCTAATAGTTATTATCGAGTGGGTCAGTGGTTCAGCGGTGGAACTCTCGCCAACCACGTCTCACGTGGTCCCAGGGTTTGGTACCAGGCCAACACACTCCTAAACCTCTCTAAACTGGTAGTTAGGCAAGTAAAGAGAAAAAGCTGGGTGTGAGACTGGCAACCCCACCCTGCAGAAATAAAATCGCTGCTAATGAGACTTCAAAGCTCTAGGTTAAACCCTTATGTTCCACTCGAAGCCTAAAGGAACACAAAAACAATTTACAGTTTCACTTCAGTTGGTGTTGCACCTGAATTTCAGACTCCGTTGTGTATCATGTGTTCATATATATTGTTAAAAATAGTTAAATTCGTGCAGGTGAACAGCACAGTAATTCGACAACAACTTAGGATTTGAACTTAAAATATCAACTGTACTTACTCGATAGTGTATACTACTGATTGTTTGATATGAGTAGTTTGAAACTACTGAAACAATCAAATAGTAATACTTGCTAATCAGACAGATGCGATCTAAAACCACCAGACGGCTGTGTTACTCCTTTGGGTCTGAGCACATCAGCAGTGTATCCGATTTAACTAATCTTATAACGGAATAACGAAGAGACTCGGTAACAGAATGTTTATTTGCAGTCTTATATACACGTATAGGGAAATTATGTATGCCACATATTAAAGTTGTCATTTGCTCAGATCTTCTGCGCTGTGCTACTTCTGCCTCCCTCGTATTGTATTTCTATGTCTTCTTTTCGTATCTCCCATATTTTATCGCAATACTGGTTCATTTGTTGTTTTTGAAGTCAAATCTATCTCTCCACGGTCTGATATTTTGAAGTCGATGGACGTCCCTTCACATACTACTGATAAATTTTGTAAGTAGCGCATACCACAATCTCAGAGATGCGAATTCGTTCAAACCATCTGAATTCAGGCTAGCCAACTGGGGAAAATATATATATATATATATTGTGACCTGAATATTTTCGATTTCCAAGGAAACTCTGATGATTATTTCTCACCTGGAACTGTGTATTTCACAAATAAAATAAAACTTAGCTAGTCAATTCATTATTGATTCCAGTGATTTTTTAAAATAAAATTCACATCAGTTTTTCCGCTTCTTAAACAAATTTAGGGGGAAAAACTTTTTTCGTTGTGATGGGAGCGGAATTTATCGTTGATTTGCGTGCGACTATACGTATTCGGTTTTATGCCATATAAAATAGCGTAAATCAATTATTTAGACTGAGCGAAGGTATCACTGTCACGTGTATTCATCAGATAGATATTTGGCTGTGACTAACGTATGAACGTATGAAGCAAGTTATAAATCGTGATATTATGGCGCGTGCTACTGACAAGGCTTTTTAAGTAGTATATCGGCAGTGTTCTGTGCAAGAATCCCAAAATAAGAGAGCGACAGATTAATAAGGAAAGAGAAAGAGCGAAATCATTATGAAACAGTATAGGAAGAATAAAATGACGATAAAAGAAGCAGATATATGAGTAGCTTCTGAGAACTGGATTTTCAACAAAGGTTTTTGATGCAATTAACCACCACTGATAATTGTTTTGTTGAGTAGGTGATTTCACCACCGTATACCACTATTTTTATCAAGAATTAGTTGATATGGTCTTAATTTGTTTCAAGTTTGGTCACGGAATAATGACAATTAGAGAGCCATTGAAAACTTGCAGGGAGTACTGGGTTCTTGTTTCGGCTGTGTTTGGAACTCATCGGCAGTGCCCACCCACCGAAGTTTGAACTCAGGACCTTCGGTTCGCAATTCAAATTCGTGGACCTTTCAGGAACTGGGGCCTGAGTCAATGGCCCATAAATTCCAAATTCTACCAATTCGTGGTTTTATCGTGATCATCTGCCAATGTCGCTGCAAGATGAAGTAACATCGAGTCCTAGTGGGAATTCGTGACCAGTGGAGTCCACTCGATGGGGAGTGAGAATAAATACTCGCCGCTAACACTGACTGGTTTTCTCTTTAAAATCACGAATCGGTAGAGGTTAGAATTCATGGGTCATTGAGTTGGGTCGTATTGGCTGAATCATCTGCAAACTCATCGAGAGGTCCTGGGTTCAAACCTTGATAGTGGGTACGTACTGCATGTGATGAAACAGGTGTCCAGTATTCCCAGCAGGTTTTTGGTGGTTCTCTAAATGATATCAATTCATGCTCAAATTTGAACACCACTATGTTTTGCCACTACAACTGATATCACTGCCAGGGTAGGGAGAGGGAGAGAAGGCCAACTTATGCAACTTTTAAAAGCGACAGCTGGTCATCTGTAGGATATATTGATGGAGACGAGAAGGTATCCTACTGATGACCAGTTATTATTATTATTCACATGACATTTGAGCATTATCTGTGATGATTGCTGTTTGGTGTCACAGCTCACCATAACATGTATCTGTTGTTTCTCTGTCTGTGAGTGTTTGGTTCGTTAGGACGATTTTAGAATAAATAAATGACATCATACTGGTCACCACATTACTCACTCACTTTCATTTAACCTTTTTTCTTTTATTCCCCCTCTTTTCATCTTTCAGACACTGATATGATTATGTACAGTTTTTTTTTGAGTCCGTCTGTATGAATTCTCACACATTAAACAGGGTGTATATATCTCTGAAATGACTTAAAAATACGTTCCAGTTATGATGAGGATTATCAATTTTTAAGATAAATCAGTTTCTGTACATGTATTCACCAACGTGACTTCAAGTGAGCTTTTTTTGTGACCTGTTTATCACCCTTATCCTATTTTGCAGTCTTTCCCAAAAGCCCTTGGTTGAACTATTGTGGTTTCATGTAAGAGGATACACAATTACTTACTAGGTCAGTGTGGATAAACAATAATCCTAAACCTAATGAGCTATTAACACGTTGTCCAAACAGTACTTAAAAACATGATATGGGTGAAATTTTCTCCTTAGTTGGGTGAATAGCGTTCATATTTGCGCTGTCAATAATGATAGGTGCCGTTGGGCAACAACTAGCATGCATTCAAGGTCACTGGAGCGTTTGCACCCATTGGACCCTATAGTGTAACTTCACTGTTTTTTGTGTATAAATTTGAAGTCAGACACCCACATATTATTATCAAGCAACACTTACTGTCATCACAGACACTACCAAGAACTCTGAAGCCGTTCAAATAAAAAATATCTCATAAAAATTCTATAAACGTATAATTTAATGTCAAATATATATTACTTTATGTCATAACGTGAATACGGTAGCACTACACAGATAAGCGTCGTTATTAAGGTATGTTATTTATGAGCCCACTTAACATTTTTTATGTAACGATTTGATGAAATAGACGGTCATAGTTAGTTGAATTACCCTCTTCCGCCTACTACTCGCCCTACGAACTTGATTGGTTAATTTGAGCGTAATTTAAACTAACCGGCAATTGTTGTCTCATTTAATTGGTCCAATAGACTTCGTTGTATATTATATTTGTTTTTTATACAGTCGTCTGTACATTACACATGCAGACACAAAGCAGGTAGATAATAGATAGACAGACAGACAGACAAATAAATAGCACTATTTGACATGCCCCTTTATCATATCTGTCCGTTTTTTCTTCTCCTGAATAATTTTGTCTGGTTTACTGGCTGGCTGGTTAGCCGATTTAAAATATTGTTACACTTAGACACAAATTCTACTGTTGCAAAAAATGTCAGGATCAATACATACGAGTTGACAGTATTTCAAAAGCAATAAAATTGACAAAATCCAGATAGAATGTAAATTTATAGAGTCGCAGAATATTAATCATTGAAAAAAGTGACTTTTGTTGACTGTGATATAACGGAGAGGTTGTGAGCTAGAGGGGACAAACGACAGATAGATAGATGGAGAAAAAGACATAGAGAGAGTGATGGGGAGAGTTTAAAGTGGTTTTAATCTAACGTTGCATAAAACGTACGCACCAAAATAAAATCTTCGTTTTATTCTTTTTGATTTAGACTTAGTAATAAAGAAGATTTGTAGCTCAAGTGGATGATTTCTAACTTGGTTTTATTTTCTTTGAGCTGGTTGATTTAATTGCAAACCTTCCCTTGTCCATCTAGACACCATCTTCAGCGCAGGTTTTAGTATGGAATGAACTTATTGGAATTCTCGATGAATGATATAATTGTATCTTCTGACAACTAGTGTTGTGATTGATTGTTAATTTACATCTCTATTCATCATTTTCTATTGACTTGGAATTTGAACCTTCTTGTCATAGGAAAACCAATCATCACGACCATGGTTGTCAGGAGATACAAGTATTTCATTCATGGAGAATTCGAACAAGTTTGAGCTGAAAATGTTGCCTAGAAGGACTACGAAAGTTTCACAACTACATCGACCAGCTCAGAGAACATAACCAAATCAAAATAGATTTAGTGTATAACTCTTAGGATACCTGTAAAGTTGCTTGGCTCTTATTTTCAAGTTTTGACGGAGACATTACAAAAAACCTGACTGATTTATTCGTTTCATGAGAGGTTAAAGAATAGTTGATTCTGCAATCAGTCGATCAATGGAAGTTTGATTGTGTAATGAAATATGCAGTTTGCGTCGGTGGCACAGTGGCTAGGACCATGCACATGGTCCGGGGTGCGATACCTTGCCGACTCACACCCGATATCTATGGTCGGCCTGCAAAATTTGGGCTACCGATATCACATGCTGAAAATTCCATACCTGTGGCAAAAAATACGATGTGCAATCAAGTTGTAATCAAAAATATAAAAATCTCAAATCGAGTTTGATAATCAATAGTGAATATTATATAGGTAGGGGGCTGTTCGACCGGGTTTTATTCCTGACCGACGTACTCCTAAACCCTTCGCCTATCCGTTAGTAGGATCAGGAAAGAAGGAAGGTTATACGTTAGGCTTGAGACTTCTCCCTGTAAAAACAACACCGTCACTACTGAAACTTGTGAGCTTACAGACGCCTGTTCCACTCGGAACGCAAAGATATGAAAGAACGGATTATTTTTTAGATTGATGAAATAGATTTAACCCGTAAAACATCTCTGGAATTAAATCCTAACCCCAACTCAACTCCTTAAATGATATCTACCAACCATAGATGCTGGAACTGAAATATAGTCACATTTTTGGGTGAATACTGTCACTCATACGAGAAACTATAAGTTATTCTTGGAACATTTTGAATTAGCCTAAGTTCATTGTGATTGGTCTTTCAGGGTTCTTGAGTTGATCTTTCGCTTGAAACACTTCTTTAACTTCTTCTAATTGGTTTATAGTTCATTGTAGCAACGACGCTTATTGTTGTGGTATTTTTATCTTATTCCTTTACATTCCCAGTGGAACATAGGGCTTCAAGCTAGAGCTTTGAAGTTTTGGTAGCAGTGCTTTTCATTTTACGGAGGGAGGTTGCTAGTCTCACGGTCAAGCTTCCTCCATATGAGTCTTATTACCGGCCTAGCGAGGATTTGGAGTCTGTCGACTAGCGACCGAATCCTGGACCACGTAAGGCGAGCATTCTACCTCTGTGCCACCGTTGTGTTCACGTGATGACATAATTGTACTTTTTAAGATATATGACATTGAATTACAAATTGAAAAACTCTTTTTGCGAGGTATTTATTTGAACAGCTTCAAATTTCTTGCTAGTTTGTAGCAGTGAGTGCTGCTTAATACTGATATCTAGGTAGTTGGTCTGAAAGTCAAACATACAAAATTACTTTTTTTATGATTCTATGTTTGTGTATATGGTCTGTTGTATAAGAAATGCTTTATTTTTTTCCTAGTACCCTAGTGGTTCTCGCTGAAACTGAAGATATTTACGTGTGCGAAAGTTCATTATTCATTTCACCCTTTTGACTCACGATAATTTATATTATCAAACAGGCAAACAGAGAGGAGATTAATCTACAAAATCTGATTAAAAATTTTTCAGAGTTATTTCAAGTGAAATTAAGTTCACAGTGATTTGTTTTGAGAAAAATGATTAAACCACACTTTGTAAATACTGTTTAAGGAGGTGTCGTCATGATATGATCTGATGTGAGCTGAGAAATTATTATTCTGCTTCGATTCTGTTCAGCAATAAGAACCTATAATCATAGATGGGAACAATTTCAGGAGCATCAGTCTGAGTTATGTCAATCAATCAGTCAGAATCCACTGATTCTCAGTACAATGCCACCGCCGGTAAGTAGGTATTGCTCAAGAGCTAGAACTGTGAACACATTTTTGTTTGCTGACTATATAAGACAGATGTGTATACTATTCAAACTTTCAGAAAATATGAATGAACTAGAATTTAGAAACATTTATTCCCATCTATTCGAATCGCAAAGTAGCAAATCGCCTTGTAACTAGAGTGTCTCGGGTATGAACATTGTCGGTGGGTGTGTATTGCTGAGGAGTCCCAAACTAGGACGATACAGCAGTCCAGTACTCCCAGGTTTTCCAGTGGTTCCCTAACCGATGTCAGCTCATGATAAAATCCTGTAGCAAATCAATCGAATCCCTACAAACCAACTTTTCGAAATCTTATACTGTTGGCCCATTTAATCTGTCAGTCAGTTAAGAAGTCTACTTTTAAGCTAATGAATTCGCTACAAACGAAATATTTGAATCAATAGATATTTATTAGCCGTTGGTTTTTAGAGTCTTGACGAGACCAGCCAGCGGGCTTGTAACCTCCCAACATCGCTCAAACCAACTGTCAAAGACTCCATGGAGTGATGCTATATTTTTTTGGTCACTTTTAACTTTTCCAATCCAGTTGTGTGTCAGTTATCATTTCATGATGTGGTAGGTGATGGCTCAGCATGCGTAACACATATCCTAGCTATCTCAGTAAATGCAATTTAACAGCTGGTGGATTGACATTCCCTTACTCATGTAACGTCGCTCTCAATATCAACATTCCTCACCGTATAATATCACCTAACACGACAGATACAAAGAAGAAACCAATGGTGAAAGACGACTAGTCTCTTCAATAGAAGGTTGATTTGTGATTGATGGGTGATTCCTTAGTGGCCAGTCAATGTATCCATTGCAATCCTATAGGAGGTCACTCGTGAGTCTGAACAGCTCAGTGAATGTTAACATATCTCACTACTGATTTAGGTGTCATGGGAGACATTCATTTCTTTTTCATTGTAAAGATGTTTTAACCGACGAGTTCTGATAAGCACGAAACCTAGGTGCGATTTCTTCCAATCGCCTGGCATAGTTGTCTTTTTATGTATTTAAATAACACATTATTGAAAAGATTAATTTTATTTGTGCTGAGTATAATGAGATAGTCTTAGGTTGGCAGATTGTCACTGATGTAAATGCTTGACGATGATTGAAGGTGAATTCGAACCAACGGACTGCTGATCACTCCAGATTCATCTGCACTATCAGCTGAGCTGTGAGACCTAACTGTTGATCAGCTCATCACTTCACTGCAATCTTCACGGATAATACCCGTCTTTCATGTGAATCAGTGGTAGGCTACTGTTTAATATTATCATGTCAGCTGCCGTTATGTCTTCTCCTGTCAACCCCAATAATGCCTGATCAAGCGTTGACATCCGTTTAAGTACTGTTGAAAAACCGAGGAGTATTTAGCATCTGTTTCACCCTAGTTTAGGTCTCTTCACCGGCACCCACCCACCGCCAAGATTCCAACGCAGGACCTTTCTGTTACAAGGTGGGCTCGTAGACCATATATATATATATATATGACACAACTGCCAGCCTATGTCACTGACGATTAACTGTCCTCCTGCCTGGCTTTGATGGACCACACTGTTCACAATTTCCCACTAGAACTCTAGGTAACTTCCTGTTTAGAACCAGTTGCTATTGAGCTTCAGTTTTTCGTCGATGTCATTGGCTGGTGATTTCTCTACACGTCGCGAATTGGAAGAAGCTGGAATTCACGGCCCACTGGATTGAGTCCCAGTGGCTCACCTTGTAACTAGGAGGTCCTATCCTATCGGTGTATGCGTACTACTGAAGAGTCGCGAACTAGTAGGATGGAACAGCTAAATAGTATTTCTTGATCTTTCATTGGCTCTGTAACTTATGTCGGCTCATTATCAAACTTGTCACCAATCAAATCCCATCTATGTAACATTTGAAAATCCTAATCATACTAAATTAAAGTAGGAGACTGGGTTGTTAGTCGATGGTGAGATGAAATCTTTAAATAGCTCACTATAGTATATATATATAATATATATATATATATATATATATATATATATATCGTTTCCTGTTATCGTAATCTGCCTTTATATGTAACTGTTAAACTTCACCTGTTTTGAATCAATCCATCTTACTTGATTACATAATAAATAAATGAACGGATAGACAGGTAATACACCAATCTTGAAGAATAGTTTATACCGACAAGACATCTGGTGCAATACTTTTTATATAATCACTTTGTTGTATTTTATAATACTGTAAATTGTATTGTATGTATTGTTGTTGCTACGACGAGAGTTTGTTTGTGTGCGTGTGTGTATGTGAGTGAGTGAGTGAGCGAATGAGTGGATGGAAAACGAGAAAGAAAAGAAAAGGAATTAAGATTTAAAAAGTTTTTCTGTATTGTTTGTTTAACCAAAATTGTTATTTCTTTTCTTTTTCTCTGAAGAGGAACTAACCAACTCAGACAAACATGTATGCATGAATGTTTGTGTGTGTGTGTGGGTGGGTGTGGGGGGTATTTACACTCTCATCGTCTGTTTTCCAGTTGGTATGATGATGCAATATGAAAATTAATTTGCTGGTTGCAAATAATTTCATTTTCAGTAACATACGTATATTTGATTTTTTTACATTTGGTGTGGGGATATAGCATGAGTGGGGGGGGAGTAGGTGAGTTCCAGCTTACCCTCCTTCCCTCGCTCCCTCTCTTTCTTTCTTTCTTTCTCTCTGCTTTTTAATCGAAGTGATGATTTCATCAGTAAAGTGTGTGTGTGCTTTTTAATTAAGGATGAATTTGTAGTTGAATATATATAACACAATGTGTGATCAAGTGTGTATACAACTTTGTTTATAATGAAATTTTTTTAACCGCTTAGTCGTAGATTATGCTGCTAAGAGTACCGATGGTGTGTGTGTGTGTGTTTCATGAGATTGGCATTTCGATAAAGTCAACTTCTTTGAATTGATTAACTAATTGATAGACTTTATATTGTGTGTGAAGGTTTGCACAAAAGTCTATCAGCGCTCATCGAGTGTTACTTTGTATCCTTCTATGATACGTACATAGCGAATTTTTTAAAAAAGCAAACAAACAATTGCAATGAAAGAAGATATCCACAAGAGGTAAAATAATTAGATGTAGATCATTGATGATTCTGTGAGAATCTGTTAGGTGAAAACAAGAGAATACACTTTCGCGATTGGGACATCTTTTTTCTCAACCCATATCACTGACTATATCCAACCAATAATTCTATACCTCCTAAATACGTTCGTCAGCTGATGAACACCTTCCAATCTGAGTCAAAACAACGGTCGAAGACTCAGTTTTTTTTCACCCTAGTCGTATTTCATCGAATATTACACAGATTTCATCTGGGTTGTATTTCCTTTGAATTGTCATAAATATTGTCGGAACTATTAGTATTCTCTCAGAGCTTTAACAGCGCATTTCCATTTCATCCTCCTTCTCTGCAGTCCTCTCCAGGTCTGGCTCCATGATTGTTCACAAACTTCCATCTCCTCCAGTTCATTTTCAGGTGCCTCACCCCCTCGTTTCCCACTTGGCTTCCACTCTAAAGTCTAGCATGTGATATCACCTGACCGCTCCCTCAGCCTGTATCCAACGCATCTCCATTTCCTGCACTATATTTCTTGAGCAGTAGGATCTTGATTGCTTCATTCCCGGAGTTTCTTGTTGTCAATTCTTTTCGGCCAGACATTTTATCTTCATTATGGTGCTAGCGAAGGCAGCTGTTGATTAAAGTCTTCATTAGCCTGTTGGAAATGCTTTTTTTGACACACCAAGTTTCTGAACTATATATTGAAGGCATTTTCAAAGTAGATCAAGTTGAGGTAGAGGTTCGGCTGTCATTCTATAATGTTCTCGATAATAATGCGTAGATTCGCTGTTTGATCCAAACGTGATTTGCTGTTCCTTAATGTAACTTGTTCTGAGCAGAGTTCTGCATCCAGTGCGTCTTTTATTCGCTTCAGGATGAAGCAAATTAATATTTTTATTGGTGTGGACAGGAACATGACTCCGTTCCAGCTGTTACGAAGGCCCAAGTCACCCTTTTTTGTATTTTGACACCTCAGTCTTTCTTCCACTCAGTAGGTACCTTTCGTTCTTTCCAAACCTTTTGCAATAGTGGCGTGATCACATCGACTGAAGTCTCTGAATCAGTTTTCAGTGTCTCTGGTGGGATTCCATCCGATCCTGCTGTCTTTTTGGCTTTCATTAGCTTGACTGCATTCAAGACTTTTGCTTTTGCTGGAGGATTGGTGTCCACTGGCGGTAGTTCTGTTCATGCTTTGGTGGTACTGGTATGTCTGAGAGAGTTACAGGTGGTGGTAGGTTCAAGAGTCACAACTGCACGGTGTATATTGCTTACTAAATAAGATTAATTGTATGTTCTTCACACAATCAATGATGTTCATTAGTCTTATAAGGATTATCTAAGAATTGATTCTATGTTATGTTTGTTTCGTAAGAAGTTTAACAGTTTTACACACTTCATTCGACTGCTTTTGTAATAGGGTAAAGTATTCAAAGCATTTGGAAAGTGACGGGCTTCTTGAAAGTGTACTAGTTATGTCTATAAAGAACAGGAAGTTATTACTAGCTCATCGGTCTATGTTGAGATGGTTTATGGTGCTTACATTATGATCTACTACGAATTGTCAAATGAGTCTTATACGTGTTTGTATGAATGATCCAGTATATTATATGGTGACACAATATCTACAAGCGAAGAAGTTAAATTTAATTGGTGGATGGTGACTAGCCGTTGAATCCAGGATGCACATTTCGTCCTATTTAGGACTCGTCATCTGGATGTACCTGCATTTCTCAGTGAGTGATGATTTTCCCACCGAGGCTCGAACCCGGTGCCCATAGTTTCCAACGCCAAAGCGTTATCCACTAAACCACTTGGACCACGAGAGCCACCTCTTGTACAACGGGGCATTTGCACAAGAAGCCGACATGTCAACCTGAGACCGAGCATTTCGGTCCAATCAATTGACGGAAAGATCTGAAATTCAATTAAAATAAGTTTGTAATGTATGCAGTTTAACTTTGTGGCCGAACTAAATAGTCTTGATGAATAAGTAACACGGTGTTATAGCTCTGCTGATTAATATGATTAGTAACAAACTGTTCATTTCAAGTAATGGTACTTTCTAGCCGAATCGCAGGGATCTTAACATCGGTACTGCCGTTTTGATCTTTTGAGGCCTAGCTGATTATTAGTATATTTAAAATTACATAGCTCAGAGGCTTACAGGGAAAAAT
Source organism: Trichobilharzia regenti (assembly GCA_944472135.2). NCBI lineage: Eukaryota > Metazoa > Platyhelminthes > Trematoda > Strigeidida > Schistosomatidae > Trichobilharzia > Trichobilharzia regenti. Next base: position 96,427 of record CALYDD020000292.1, on the reverse strand, counting down.
CAACAAGTGGGCGGAAGAGACGGCCAGCAAAGATGTGATGAAGATAACCACCAAATCAACCAACAACAAAAAGCACCAATAACTAACAATGGAAGAAATTTGAAGGAGGACACTTCCTCCCCTCTTCTAGACACCATCGTTTCAACTACAAGCGACAGGCACGGATTCCAAAGCCAGAATCGGAAAAGCAAGGCACGCCTTTATCATTCTGAAATCAGTTTGAAAATCTTCTTCACTTAGTCAGCGTGATGAACAAATTCGGATTTTCAACAACCACTCTCTTAAGTCAGTTCCTCCATATACGTAGAAAACTTGGCGCATTATGGAACGCAGACTGCAGAATTTTACCATCATATACCTTCGCTAACTCCATACTGCAGATCAAATGGCCAGAAGGAATTAACCACAAGTAACATTGTAAACCAACCATTCAAGAATCTATTGTTAATCAAATATATGCACTAGGAAATAGAGACGGATGGGATATTTTTTTATTTATTTTGATTATAGCTTGACTCCACACCGTATTCTTGGTACAAGTATGGAATTTTCAGCATGTGATATCAGTAGCCCAAATTTTGCAGGCCAACTATTGATATCAGGTGTGTGTCGGCAGGGGATCGAACCCGAACCATGTGCATGGTCGCCGAGAGTCATAACGGCTGTGCTACTGACGTACAGTGAAGGGACTGTTTTAAGATATGGCACTGGAGTCGCATCGCCGAATCACAAACGACGAGTTGGCCATGTGTCCGAGGGTGACATGGATCAAATGGTGTGACGTGTAGATGAAAGCTTGGGAGGCATTCGTGGGGACTGTAGAGAACAAAACAAATTGGAGATGTGCTGTGGAAGCTCTGTGTGTGTGTGTACGGTTCATTACAGTAATAACAGCTTAGAGAGTTTAGTGTCTAAATTGCTTCAGTCTAACAGGCTAACAGGCACTTTTACTGTTTAAGATGAGAATGCTCTGCAACTATCCATGTCAATCTCGCTTTCCTTGTTTTTCTTGATTGTTATCTATGCTAACAAACAGATGACACATCGTCATCTGAGTGTTCAGTTTGTTTATTAAAATCAAACTCTTGTGAATTCTTACCTTGTAGTACGTGATTTGTAAATGATGGATTTAATTTGATGAATCATTCTTTCTCACTAATTACTTGTTTCAATAGGTAGTTTATTGCTTCTGATGGTATACATATTTATGAGCATATTATGTCGAACCATAATTATTTTTTCAATATAAAATCTAAGCAATACGAGGTGTCATTCAGTACAGTAGTAAAACTCATTTACTACTTGAGACGACTACTTGAGGACTTTTCTTTAAAAAAACATTTGTTTATACATGATTTATCGTTGAGACATTATTGTGAGCACTTCATAAGTAGTTATTTTCTTTCTCTTCTAGAATAGGATGCTTAGATATTTATTTTTTTTATTTTTATTTATTTTTGATTACAGCTTGATTCCACACTGTATTTTTGGTACAAGTATGGAATTTTCAGCATGGATATCGTCAGTCCAAATTTTGCAGACCAACCATAGATATCAGGTGTGCGTCGGCAGGGGATCAAACCTCGGACCATGTGCATGGTCGGCGAGAGTCCTAACCACTGTGCCACCGACGCACATATATACATACGCATATATACAATATTTACCGCGACACCCACACCATTTTCACAAGATACTTCATGCACTTATCAAAAGACTGTGTCTGCCCCCCTTTGTTCGCTGAACACCACGAGTCATAATGAAATCTACTTACTTAACTTGTCTTCGTGCTACCTATTACTGTAGTTATATTTCTGAATTTTCAAGGGTTTAGTTTGCAGGGATTTCATTTGTTTCAAGTTTGATCACGAGCTGACGTCAGTTAGAGAACCATCGGCAAACCAAATAGGGAGGAATACCGGACAGTTGTTTCGTTAGCCTAGTTTGGGACTCACTGGCAGTATGCGCTCACAAGGCTCCGAATTCATGACGTTCTGGTTTCAAGGCAAGCTCGCAGACGCCCATTCAGCAACCAGGACCCGATCCAATGGCTAGCCCATGAATTCCAACTTCTACCAATTTGTGATTTTAGCGCGACCAACAGCCAATTTAATCGACGGGTATTTATTTGTCTTCACTCTCGACCGAATGGAGCACACTGGTTGCGACTTCTCATTCGAGCTTCAATCAACTTCATCCTGTAATCGGTTACTAGCAAGTGTCGGATCAGTTTTGAAAAATTAGTTTGTAGGAACTTGATTTATTTATTTCGATTTCAGTGCGTCGGTGGCATAGTGGCTAGGACGCTCGCTGATTATGCACATGGTTCGGGGTTCGATCCCCGGCCGACGCACTCCTTTACCTCGCTAAGCCAGAAATAATGCAGGTAAAGAGGAAAGGTCGGACATGAGGCTAGCAACCCCATTCTGTAAAAATTGAACACTGCTACAGAAACTTCAAGCCACTAGCTTGAAGCCCCATCCTTCACTGAGAATGTGAAGGAAAAAAAATTTAAATTTGATCACAGATTAGTTCATTTAATTGAATAGAAATCTAGTGTCTCTGTCAAAATATCCTGGTATGGATGCTTTGACAATAAAAAAAAATGTTATCTGTTGCACAAGAGATGGGTTTCGTGGCCCAGTGCCTTAGTATTACACATCACTTTGCCTTTTGAAAAGATGACTGCGAGGCTCGAGTCTCATGGCGGGTGGGAGGAGAGGTTGCAGGCACTAGTCACGAGACGGATGAAGCGTAAGGTCCTAGATTCTACTTCTAACTATCATCAGCCAAATAAGATATTTGTCATTTTAGCCTATAGAATTGGTCATCGATAATGGTGTGCATATGTTCTGCATAGTGTACATCGTTTCAGTCATCACCTAGTATATAGTAGTATACAAATGTGTTGGCTGCCATATGGTACATATATGTTAAGCACTTTCCTATTAAAACAAAGCCTACTGATTCATTTTCCTAAAGATGGCAATAACAATGATAATAATGTGATTCAAATCTTAAGTCTTTGTTCAACAAAATGTGTGAAAAAAGTGATACTCGCTATTTATTACACACAGTTCACAACCATATGTGTAATGGATTGAAATTAATTGCCAAAATTTGTGATTGACAGATAATTAATTTTGAGAAGGGCGTATATTTTCATGAACAGTCAATCATAATACATATTGTAAATGTTAGTAAATAATAAATAAATATTAATGGTTGATAAATGATTGAAAGTGAAGTGATAATCTGAGTCGCACCGACTCAGACTTGAACCAGCTTAGTTCAGATTACCAATCAGGTATACATACAGCTTCAAGCTGTAAGGTTTTAAGGTTTCAGTAGCACTGGCGTTTCTTATGCAGCGTGAGCTTGTTAACTTTATGCCGAATCTTTCATCTTTACTGGTCTGACTATCGGCTAAGTGCGTTGGCTGGGAATCGAACCTAAAGCCAAGTAGATGGTTGGCGAACATTCTATCACTAGTGTGGTATAAGCATTATGAAAGTGTGCAACATACAAAATACTGGAATAGAAGTATACAGAAAGTATACATCAGCGTAGCAGAATTATATGAATAAGCATGCTTGATGAGTACGTTCTGCTAGCATTGCATGCCATTGAAGTGTGTGTTCTCTGAAGATAGATTCAAGGGGGTTGTACAGTTTTACATTATTCAATCATTTGATAAACAACTCACTGCAAAATCCCCAAGGAAACTGAATTGAAACTGAAACATAATTAACAGATTAATTTTTTTTATCTATTCAGTAGAAGTGGGTTAGGGAGTGGTACGAATCCCAATGCTGTCGGCTTTAATAGTTATCATATTAAATTGGTCAATATTTGTACATGCTTTTTTAAAAAATGGTTTTATAGAGGTAAAATACTTTCTTTACAGCGTAAACATTTGAATATCAGCGAAATTATTGTTAATGCCATTCTAATTCCGATTCTCATTGAGTTTGGTGGTTTATCGTGATACATGAAGATGTTTACCTTAAATGCTTTGGTTATATTATTCGTATTCTTGGATTAAACTGGCATGGAATCACGCTCTTGTCAATTCCAAACAAAATATTTAGCCGTGTCTTGTTGGAGAGAATACAGGATACTCCAGATGCAGAACACCACACGGAACAAGCTGGATTTAAGGAAAGCAAATAAGTCACTTAGGGAGGTGTGGACTTCCTGACTGGTTTGGGTCTTTGGATGGTAAGAACCAATGGCTAGCGACAATATGGTGATATGGCTCAAAATTGTTTTCAATGGCTGGTACAGATGCATTCACCCTTTTGATTTATCATATCCAGTAAAACTCTATTGTTCTAACATATTATTATTCTTTTCGCCTGACACTTCTGTTTATTATCTCTTTTTTGAGTCTCCCTTTACTCTCTTTTACTTCGAGTGCTATTTGAATTGTGGTAACTCAAACGGCTGCACACCTGTGCAAAGTTCTACGTTGAAACCAGCCAGTCAGTCAGTCAGTCAGTCAGGGAAAGCGAAACATGTAAGGATTAATAAAGTTGGCGCTATGCATCATCATCGCCAAACAGAACTGTAGTCAAAACTCTACCTCAACTCCATCGAATTTTATATTACCAGCTTTCACACTATGGAACGCCCCAAGCCTTTATAAACCTCATTCAACAGCTATATGATAGTGCCACATACTCGTAATATAAGGAACAGGAGTCGGATCTGCAATACACTAATGTCATTTCAGTGCATCTATACGGGGTCAAGAGAATTTGCGTGCACGTCACCTAAAGCACTTACAAAAGGCTACTTCAAGCTTCAGTTGATAGTTGCCTTTGCTACTGCACACTGAAGATTAGATAGCGAACAACATAAGATTATCAGCAAGGGACTGTGACAACGAAAAACCCAAGAACCCATAGATCAACAAAATATGCAACGGATTGGGCATACGCTGAAGAGACTATTGCGCGGCATCACACATGAAGCGCAGGGCCTAGAGTATAACCCGAACAGGAAATGACGACATATGGGTGTGAGTGCCAGGCTGACGCGACAGAAGATTATGTGCGGAGGAAATAAAAGCTTATGGGTACAGGAAGTCGGACGTGAGGACAAATACTCGCCGAAGACATTGGCTAGTGGTCGCACAATATCGTGAATTGGCAGAAGTTCGAATTCTCGACTGGCCACTGGATTGGGTCCCAGTGGCTGAATGGTCTGCGAGCTACCTCGCTGGCCTTGTAACCGGAAGGTCCTGCCTCCGAACCCCGATTGGTGCGTACTGATGAATAATCCCGAAATACAACAAAGCAGCTGTTCAGTATTCCCTCCTGATTGGTTTCCAATGGTTCTCTAACTGATGTCAGCTCATGATGAAGTCTTTTAACCATCAAAAAAAGACTGTAGACAACTGAGTGAAATAGAGATGTTCTGCTGAAAGCCTATGTTGCACTTGGATGCCCAAAGGAATAATAATTCTTGGATTACAGGATTTCATCATGAGCTGACATTAGTTAGAGAACCATTGGAAGACCTGGGAGTACTGGACAGCTGCTTCGTCCTAGTTTGGGACTCTTCAGCAGTACGCACCCACCGGGATTCGAACCCAGGACCTTCCGGTTACAAGGCGAGCTCGTATACCATTAGGCCACTGGGACCCGATCCAATGGTCCTTGAATTCTAACTTCTGCGAATTCACGACATAGCGCGACCGCTAGCCAATGTCTTCGGCGAGTATTTGTCCTTACGTCCGACTTACTGTACCCATAAGAATAGTATTTCGTGTTTGAAGATCTTTCTTTTTTCAACACACCTATGAGACAGTCTTACATGTCATGTACATGATGACAGTTACATTTCTCATCCATTTAACGCACACCAATAATTAAATGACTCCACTCCACTTGATCTTTACTCTTCGATAATATAATTTGTATGAAAAATTCAGAGTCCATTTCTTGTCAGTCAGATGACTTATACTTCATCTGCAATAACCATACTGTGCGTTACTATTTTGCGATGACAAATGTCATTGGTCTTTTTAAGGTCATCCTTAATATTTACTTAGGTTGTTTAATAGAAAGCAGGGTAAAAAAATTACTTTTTTGATTTCTTCGTTTTATCTGATCATAGTACAATATCGTTATTCCTTTCTCTGAAAATAGTTAGGCCTTAGATACTCGTAATACTTTATATGCTACTAAATAAATAATCTCAGTAGTCGTAGGCTGTCTGCGTCCTTTATGGGTTTGAATTGGTTTCAGTGTAGTTACCGACATCACTTTAAGAACTGTTGAAAACCTCTGAGGACTGGTCAGTTGCTTTGTCCGAGTGTGACACACCATTACGGATCGTCGAATGAATACAAATTATTACTATTCCCGCGGGTTCTGAATGGACCATAGGGCTTCAATACCACATCTCCATTTCCCCTGTTCTTTGCAGTCCTCTCCAAATGGCCCACGATTACCTATAGGCTTTTATCTCCTCCTCATACGATCTCCTTCATAATCACCCTTACACCCACGCTCAAGTTGTCGTCTCGCATTTGCGAGTTCCACTTGAGGGTGTGATTTGTGCGCGAGGTCACCCAACAGTCTCCTCAGCGCGTGTCCAATCCATCTTCATTTTCTATGGTATATTGGTTGAGCAATAAGTCTTTGATTGGTTCGTTCTCGGAGCTTCTTGTTGCTTATTCTTTCTGACTTGCCATCTGGTCTTCAGTATGGAGTCAACGAAGGCAGCTGTTGATAAAAATTTGCTTCTTTTGATTCACATGGCAAGTTTCTGATTCATAATAGAAGAAATAACTGACTAGACATTGGTGTTAAAAGTACTAATTTTGTTCTTTATGTTGAGTGCAGCGGATTTACAAACTGATTTCAGAGTGATGAAGGTCCGTCTTATCTTTCCGATTCATTCGTATTGCTATCGCACGTAGTTCAGACGGTGCTACCTAGATAAGGGAGGAAATTGATGTCTTCCAGATTTATTCTGTTAATAAATGATTGGTGCTTTCTTCATCACCTCTATCTTCTCTATGTTTACTCGAGGCCCTGTCTATTCTTTTATTTGTTAGCAATATACATTAATCAAAATGTATGAGTGAGTGTAATAAACCCAGTTAGTGACATAATGTAAATACATTCGCATTAAAAATTTAACGTCGTTTCATAGATTCAATAATCTCTTAGGTAAACAGTATTATTTCTATATAATGCTTTCCTTACTCACAATACCTAAGATTGTTATTTTTATTACCACTGTTAGAATGATTGATCATCATCTGTTTAGAGTTAAGATCCATAAAGTGTAATGTTCAATGTGTGTGTGTGTGTGTGCGTGTGCGTACGCGAGGGGGACGTAGATGGCTGTTTTGTTCTTCTAATGACCAACAATAACAGCTGCAGTAAAGCTTGAATATTCCAGGGATATTCAGGTACCTGTTCAGGCAGCGTATCTACTTAAATGAAGTTTATAAAAGCAGCTGTGTAAAACTACAAGAAGAAACAAGTAGAAAAGATGCTTTGTCAGTGGACGCACCCCAGTTACTGTCTAAGTACAAGTGTGTGTGTGTGTGTGTGTGTGTGATAGTTAGATTATGTCACTAACATCGAAATGAGGTGATGGTTGTTGACTGTAATTATTGTGTGTGCGTGAGTGTTTGTTTTATTTAAACCAAAGTATATTCTGCAGATAGAAGCTGAATTTCGGAAGATTATCCCAACTTATCAGTAATCTATTTTCATCTTAAGCAATCTATTCAGTTCATAAGTTAACATATCGATAACAGTCATGTTTGGATGACATTTTGAACCAGGATTTCGTGCCTATTGAAACTATGGAGCAAGATTTAAATAATCTGAATATCTTCAAGAGACATACATGTTACCGTAGAAGTTCATGGTTGTTGCATCTCAATACAAAAGTCAATCACTTTGCCTTTAAGATATTTATTCAAAGGATGAGTGAATGACTGGACAACTGACTGATGAACACAAATCAGTCGAATAATAGTTTATAATTTAGTTGAGCAAAGAATATCCTTTTCGATAAATTCCTCTTCTCGCTCTACAAGTATATGCAGATTTTTATATACATAGAATATTCTAGATTAGTAGTCGATAACAATATTAGTGTTTTTTTAATTAATATCGATTTGTAAAGATCAATGGAATTACCACAGTTCATTAAAGATGCTTAAATTATAATAATAATAATAAAGATATAATAGCAAATCAAATATCAACTAAAATTAGGAAAATTCCACAAAAATTGAGAATCATTCAAACCTGGTTACATAGGCCGTACAATTAGGCGTGTTTCTCGTCGAATCCCGAACATCACCTTGTGTTCTTAAGTAAAGGACAAACAAAATCTATTCGTAGAGCTATTCTATCTCATCTTGTGGATACAGAACACAAGATTGATTGATGTTAACCAGGCTTTCACAGTCATTTATCGCATACCAACAAATCTCAATTTCACCTTAAGAGCTTGACTACTAAATATTGCTGAAGCTTAACAAACCTAATTTGTGCATCCAAGAGAAGTTAGTTCAGATATTATCATTACCTTGGCCGTCTAGGTTTGAATGATTCTCAATTTTTGTGGACTTTTCCTAATTTTAGTTGATATTCTACTTGCTACTATATCTTTGTTATTATTATTATTATAATTTAAGCATCTTTAATGAACTGTGGTAATTCCATTGTGATCTTACTTTACAAATTGATCGTATTAAAAAGACACTAATATTGTTATTGACTACTAGTCTAGAATATTCTGTGTATATAAACATATGCATATAATTGTATTGTAATTTTCGCTATATAATTTAGTTGTATATTTTGTGTGCTGATTACACGTTGATGATGGACTTAGGCGTGAATGTACACATGCCGTTAACTAATACTAAATTCACTTTTAATTTAAAAATTAACAATCAACCTTTAGAAGCAATGAGAAACCCAAAGGCTATCGCATCAATGTAGATTTAGTTCTCTTAACCTTAGATGTTTACACCAATTGTCATCAAGAGACTTGTTCTGTAGTGATTTGATCTGCTTTAAGGTTGATCACGGGCTGTCATCAGTCAAAGAACCATTAGAAAACCGGAGAGTTTGTTTTAGTTTTTAAGACTCTTCATCAGCACACTCCCACCGGGATTTGAATCCAAGACCTTCCATTTACAAGGTGGTGAGCTCCGTAGATCAATCAGTCACTGAGACCCCGATCCAATGGCCCATAGAATTCCAACTTCTGCCATTTCGTGATTTTGGCGCAAACACTAGTCAATATCATCGCGAGTATTGATTTATTATCCTCTGTCTTGTTTTCTCTCCATTGTTTATTTATTTATTTTTTGTTTCCTGTTACTCAACGTGTTATTTGAAACCAAGTACCCTATTCTGAGTATTTCGTCTTTGTTATGGACACTTTTTAATTATTTTCTTTCATTTCAATTCACCCACTGGTATAGTCTTTCGCTATATTCCTATTTTTAGTTTGTAAATTTAAACTCTCGATACAGTTTTATTTCATATTGATATTTCATTTAAATTCTAGATATATTTATAACTCGTTATTATCTTTACCATGGCAACTCCATTCAATGTATCAATATGTACTTTTATGGATGTTTCCATTTCGTTTTAATTACATTATCACTTCGTTATGGATCATACACACTTATTGAACTTGAACTTAACACTTATCTGTCGTCAAAACATCCATGTTGTTTATTGGAATTGATATCAATATTCATTTAATTTCACTTGTTAGATTTCGTCACGAACTAGTACAAGTTAGAGATAGGGCACTGGAGTACTGTTTCGTCCTATTTTATGACTCTTCAATGATCCATACCCAGGGTTCAAAGATGGTAACGTTCAGGTTATGAGATCAAGCTCGTTGACCATTCAGCCAATTCAGTCAGAATTCAATGATACCATAATCTACATATCAATATCCAGGTGTCTGATGGCTATTTGGCGGATTTCCTGAAGCTTTCCTGGAGTTCAACGTGGGTAGTACTGTATCGCGCGTTGGCACAGTTAGAACTCACGATTGTTTGAATTCTGTCCAAAGTGGCTGAATGGTTAACCTAAAGATGCTAGGTTCAATCCCTGATGGAGTCGCGTGTACCTACTAATGAAGAGTCCCAAACTGGGACGAAACGGTAGTCCAGTACTCCCTGGTTTTCAATGACCCCCAAATCCCCTAAAAATATCATAATCCAGATAAACAATTATGTTTATTATTGATATAATTGTCTGCTTCAAGCTGTATGGTTTTATTGCGAAGCTTTTACTATCTTCCTAGACAATATACTCAGCTCTGATTTTAAACAAGGACCGAGCATTCAGCATTCTCTGTGAATACAATGCACATCGTGTCTGATCGCTATGCATGTGGTTAGTTGTCTCAGGAGATATCCTCTTACCTGTATCATTTAACTAAGCTAAAAATCTTCTTCATCGTGTTTGTATGATAATCAGCTGACGAGTCCTACCAAAGTTTACAATTCTCGTCATATACTGCCTTTCTTCCCCAAAAACTGTTATCAAACTTTTGATAAGGCCATACAGCTATGACAATACTAGTTGTTATTTGCAGTAACAATGTCAGTGGATACAACAATTCAAAACTGTGACGGTAATCATGAAAATTCCAATGTAGACTTCGTCGCAAACTGACGTCAGTTTGAGAATCCTTTAAAAGCAAGGATTCTCACGATGTCCACACCGAAATTAATCAAACCATTATCAATCTGAAAACCATTGAAATAGCTATAATGTATGAATACGGCAGAAGGTTATTGATGCTTATAAAAACTCCTTCATTAGATTGTATTATTATTCCCTTAGGTTCCTAATGGAACATAGGGCTCCAACAAAACATCTTCATTTTATCCTGTTTTACGCGAACGTCTCTAACTAGCTCTTTGAGTTGTCCGTAGGCTCTCATCTCTTCTTCACACAATGTTCTCTATGTAACCCTCACACTCACGCCTAACTCGCCATTACCCATTCGAGTCCCACACGCGTGCCCTGGGCTGCAGTGTGATGTCACTCAAAGCACATATTGGTTCGTTGCAAGAGTTTCTTATTTCTAACTTCATTTTGTCTATCTCATGTTCAGTGTGGAGCAAAGGCAGCTGTTGATGGAAGCCTTCAGCAACCTATTGAAAATGCTCCCAGTGACGCACATTCCAAGTTTCTTTAACATTTAAAATTATTGTCTTGACATTGATGTTGAAAGTTCGAATCTTGTTTTTTTTTTATGCTTAGTGCAGTAGATTCCCAGACTGCTTTCCAGGTGATGAAGGCCCATCTTGCCTTTCTGACCTAGGATTTGATGTCTTCATCCGTCCTGAGTATCTGTAGTTGAAACAATTTCGCTTTGCCAGATAAGTGAAAAAGATAACCTCCTTGAAATATCTCCCGTTGACAGTGTCTGATGATGTAGAAACCCACAAACATTGATGGTGGTAACTCTCTGAGATAGTCTTTCTTTATAATGGGTGTTGGGGATTGTATGCGAATTGAAAGTTTGATTTTGCGACTGCAAGACTCGAACCAACAGTCTGGGTATTGCTAAGTATGGCGCTCGATCAGCTGATCTACAAAACCAGTGATGATTGCCGTTAGTTCTCGTAGATTAGTTGGTAGAAGAGCGTCGAACTAGTAAGTCAGAGGTGAATGGTTCGAATTCTGCCTCTTCAACCCAAATTTTCATTTCACCTTTATTCCGTCACCACCTATTACACATCCCTAACAGTCTGCCAAACCACCAAGAATATCTTCTACAGAGTTTCACCATCAATTCGGTTAGAATGTTTTTTTTTATCTGTTAAACTCAAGCTGAATAAACATAATGCCTATATTAAATAATAATAATAATAATATTAATCAAACGCTTATTCTGTCTCTTTTTTCTCATCTAACTTTTCAGTCTCTATTAGACAACGGGGAAGTAAACATAGACGAATTAGATAGCAGTAATAATAGTAATTCACTGAAACGCATTAAACGTACTGCCGGCAATTCAGATTGGTTAGATACAGATAATGAGGCGGCAACAAGTCCAGTTAGCCGAGGTCAATCAGATCTTGGCACTGCGAATACAGATGCTCAACGATTAGCTTTAATGATACAAAATCAATTGGATGCAATTAACAAAGAGATTAAAATGATACAGGTAGGCGTTGTTTGTTTCTTTGTTGTTATTGTTGTCTTGTTTGTTTTTATTTATTGAAATTATAATAACGAACTGTTTGTCTGAAACGAAAAATACATATACTTTGTAGTTTGATAATATTAATTATGAATACTGATGATGATTATACTTTCTTATCTTATCTTAAAATATATCATTATTGCTGACTGTCGGCATACCCTTCATCTGCTCTCCATCTTGTGTCCTGCCATAGTCTGTTACGATTGGCTTATTTGTTTCCCCTCCGATTTGGACAGTTATACAGGTGATGGATGCAAGGTCCTATGCTGTCATATGAGAGGTGTGGTACTTAGTTAGCCATTTCGCTTCGGATGTCGTGTTACAATTTCTTGGAAATTATTCCATATTAGTTTGTTTATTAGATGTATCACACAGTGAAACAGTATTATTTACTGGATGACGTTTCGAACAAAATTTATTGTTCATAATCATATTAATTATAATCACACGACTTCGAAACTTGAGTTTTCGAAACGTCATACAGTAAATAATACTGTTTCACTGTGTGATACATCTAATAAACAAACTAATATGGAATTGCTTGGAAATGCTTCTTCCTATTTTTGGTAACAGTATCCGTAACAAGGTTTAAATAATGGTGAAGATTTGTAGCTCAGGTATATGGTTTTTATATAGTTTTGGTCTGTGAAACGAATGCTTTAATTTTGCGTCGGTGGCACAGTGGTTAGGACTCTCTCCAACTATGCACATGGTCTGAGGTTCGATCCCCTGCCGACGCACACCTGATATCTATGGTTGGCCTGCAAAATTTGGACTGCCGATATCCATGCTGAAAATTCCATACTTGTACCAAAAATACAGTGTGGAATCAATCTGTAATCAAAATATAACCATATATATATATATATATATATATATATATATATATATATATATATATATATATATATAACTAATGTCAGCTCATGATGAAATCCTGAAACCAATCAAATCCCTACAAACCAACACTTGAACAACAATGAGATGCTCACTGGAGACTGGCCCTATTCAGGTAGGTAGTTACCTGGATTCCAGTGAAAAGTCGTGACCAGTAGGGAGCCGTGGGTCGGGTGTGAGGACAAATACTCGCCGAAGACATTGGCTAGGGGTTGTGCTACGTCTTGAATTGGCAGAAGTTAGGATTCAAGGGCCATTGGATCGGGTCCCAGTGGCTTAATGGTACGCGAGCTCGCCTTGTAAACGGAAGGTCCTGAGTTCGAATCCCGGTGGGTGCGTACTGATGAAGAGTCCTAAACTAGGACGGAACAGCTGTCCAGTACTCCCAGGTTTTCCAATAGTTCTGTAACTAATCTCAGCTCATGATGAAATCCTGAAATATAAATGTCTTTAGCTCTAACTTTGAACTAAGTTGAGCTGAAGATATTGTCTGGAAGTATGAAGAAAGTTTAACAATTAAACCATCCAGCTCAGAGACCACAACTTCATCAAAAGGTGAACATATATATTTGGAGTCTTAAAGAGTAGCTTTGTATCAACAGAGTCGTCGATAGTTAATAGTTAGAGGTATTATTTTCCATTTTTCAGATAATTGATTTTATTGGATCAGATTGCTTGATCTATTGTGACCTCTGTGGCTTGATTAGTAACTCTTTGGAGGTTAAGTAATGGGTTCTGGTTTCGAGTCTTAGTCGGAAGGACATCAGTCACTGGGGATGCAGATACATCTAGCCGATGAGTTCAAGCATTAGAATGAATTGCGCTTTCTGGATTCCACTGCTGGCCACTAAAAGCCAGGGACATCAGAGTCATTAGTGTTTCACTATAGTTAACTGAGTGTGAGAACTGGTAATGGGTTATATTCACCTTCTTCAAAGGGTATTAGACAATGTTGAGGTTGAAAGTTTTCCGTGAATAAAGATCAGAAAATTCAAATTCGTCATTTACAAATTGTACGGTTTTATGGCGACAATCGACAGTGATTTTCTAATGTATTGAAATCATAATATGTGATGTGATTGATGGCTTGAGTATAGTTCCTAAGTGCCCGTATCAGTCAGTGGTATATACTCTCATGCTATTTTGCATGTTTTATTGCAGATTTTTCAGTTTACGAAGGAAACCACTTTACCCAAGTAGACAGTGAGAATTTTGGTAGTTCATAATGTTTCAGCCCTTTGAATGGGGCCAGTTCAGGTAAACCGTTAGTTGTCTCGGCTCCAGGTAACCGAAGTGACCGTCCGGTGTTTAGATCTGGTCAAGGAGCTTTATTATTCAATAGATGAAGTGATTTATTTATTTGCGGTAGCCTTCACACTAATGTACACTCGTGTACTCTGTTCTGAGCGAGTCAGTTGTTATCAAGTCAGAAAAGTAGTCCATAAAAATGAATTCACTTTTCGAGAATAGCAATATGAACTGCTCGTTTTCTACCCTTGTCCTTCGAAGAATTTTCATGATTTATTCTATTGCATATTATAGGAAGAGAAACAAACTGCTGAACAGTTAGCTGAAGAACTAGAACTCCGCGTTGGTACAAATCGTAATGGAAGTTCTGATGGCCAACTAATGGAAGAATATTATCAACACCAGCATCAACAACAACAACAACAGCAACAACTACAACAACAACGAGGTGGTATTGGTGGTGTTAACGACCCAAGTGGAGCATACTACTACATGAATCAAGATACACGTCTCCATTCGAATAATGTTATGCCTAGCTTGTTACCAAATTTTGGTCCAACTGGTTGGTCCCCACCTCCATCACCGTTAAGCTCACGATCAACACCATTTGGTGGGATATCAAATGATTCATTCAGTGGTAGTTTCAGTAATCCTGCACGTAATACATCCTCTTTGCCTGGTAAAGAAACAGAGAGATCATTGCCTCAATATCTGCCTTCATTAGATCCTTCACGTAATATTCAACACCAACCCCCGCCAGTACAACAGTATTCACAGTCAACTACTGGTAACAGTTTTATGTCACGTAGTAGTCAATTTGAACAACAAAGATCGATGTCAGCTGCTGGACGTCCATTGCATCAGGTAAATGAATGGTCAAGATGACTGCACTATAAAATATCATGTCCTTTATTCTTCATATCTTTCATTGTGTGAATTGAACGTCAGCATTACTCCATTTACTGTTTTGTTAACCAGTAGAATTCTGTAAACTTCTAGCAATCAAAGTAGCCTTGATATAGTTAATTTTATGGAGCCTTGGTTTATTCGGTGAAATTCAGTCATTAAATCAGTAACCTGCTTTCGTATAATACTAGGGAAATGAAGTTCTAACAGAATTCGTCCATCATATGTAATCTCTACTCTTTCAATTCATTCAGCCATTTATTATTAAATATTACGAAAAACCTTATTATGATAGGAATTTATTTATCCCAAGTTTGGCCACAGATTAGTATCAGTTCGAGAGTACTACTGAAAACCAGAAAGTGCCGGACAACTGTCCCATCTTACTAGTTTGGGACTCGTCTGAAGTACCCACCCACCCACTGGGGTTCGAACCCAGGACCTTCTTGTTACAAATCAATTTCGTAGACCATCCAGCCATTGAGGCCTGACTCAATGACCCATCAATTCTAACTTCAACGAATTCGTGAGTTTAACGCGATTGACTACCAGCCAATGTCATCTATGGCGAGTATTTATCTTCACTGCTGATCGAATGGAGCCCACTGGTGACAACTTCTCATTAGAGCTCGAATGGAACTTCGTCCTGAATCCAGTGGCTAGCAAGCATCAGATTAATTTTCAAGACTTAGTTTGCCGCGATATAATTTATTTCATGTTTGACCATGGAATTTATTTCACACAAAGGAATTATTATTATTAGTCATTCTTCGACTTCCAAATGGAAAATAAGACTTCATCTGCACGGTCCGACTCTACTCAGTCCTCTGCTATAACTTTTCCATAACTCTCCACAACCTTTCATTTCCTCGTCACATAATTTCTTCCTTGTCACCCTTAGACGTACGCACACTCATCTCTCCCCATTCCACGCTTCACTCGGGGACTGGGCGTGTGATTTCACTCGATGGTCTCCTCAAAGTGTATGCCTAATCATCCATCTCCACTTCCTTCTGCATATTTGTTAAGCTATAAATTGTTGGCTGGTGACACGCGTCCACCAAGTTTCTAAACTATATTGAATCAGTGATTTGATGTATATATTAAAAGTTCTAAACTTGTTCTTTTCTCTAAGTGCTGCGTATCTCCACGAGTATCATCAAGGTAGTAACTCTCATCCTGCCCAATAAGAAATCTCCTCATCACCACTGCCACCACTCCTCATTGCTACGAAAAATCCAGAGAACATGAACACAGAAATAAACATTTTTTCAAAAAATAATTAAATCTTTAGCTTATTTATCTACCAGTTAATTATTCATGCAAATTTATTTTTTGTAAAAAAAAAAGAACCCCCCGATCCTTCTGAGTTGGATTTCACTTCTTTTTCTTGTTGTTTGCATACATTTCATAACTGTTTTGTCTGTTTTATCTCAAAAACAGACAGATTTTCTTTCATCGAGTATTGTATTTAGAAGAAAAAAATAGGGTGTTTTGTTTTACCAGTCTACACGGGTTGGAAAAAGCATTTTTTATCGACCAGTTGACGAGTCGCGCGCGCGAGAGAGAGAGAGACAAGATGACATTTTGATGTGTCTAAATATAATCACAGAGAGAGACTTAGAGAGTTAGCATGACGCAAGTCTGTATTAAGTGGAGGAAATATGAAAAGTTGGTAAAGTTCTCGGCTGTATCTGTGATATAATATCGAATAAAATGGTGTTTTTCAACAACGATGAAAAATGCCTTTTGTTAAATGAGAGAAATAAAACAACGGAAAGAAAAGAAAAGTATTGACTAGGGATTCCTGATAATAATAATAATAATAATATTACGAATAGTGGTAGTAGCAGTAATAGTTGGCTGATAAAATGAAGTGTGAAATTGACGTCATCATCAGGTTAAATAGTGTCAATTGAAGACACACACAGACACATGCGTGCGTGTGCCTTCAAGACACAGAGAGATAGTAAAAGGTATGATTAATTTATCATCACCTGAAAACCAGACACCAAGGTCACAAGATTGCAAAATAGGTAGCAGTAGAGACAGTGTGCACGTTTACAACAGAGGTGGTGACCAAGGCGAACATTAACTGGTCTAGTCCCTAAGTGTGTATGTGTGTGTGTGTTTATGTATATGTGTCTATGGTGACTGGAGCCTATGAATCATGTAACACAACATTCTTTAACACTTTTGTGTGTACTCTCCTTTTGATGTTAAATGTGTTTTTATATTAGCATGATTCAGTTGACAAGCATAACAATTAACAATTATCAAAGAATTGAAAGTGCGTCGGTAGTAAAGCGGTTAGGACGCTCGCCAACCATGCACATGGTTCAGAGTTCAGTCCCCGGCCGATGCACTCCTTTACCTCGCTGAACCAGAAATAACGCTGGTAAAGAGGAAAGGTTGGCCATGAGATTAGTAACTCCATTCTGTAAACACAAACACTGCTACAGAAACTTCAAGCCACTAGCTTGAAGTCCTATGTTCCACTGGGGAACGTGAAGGAAAAAAAAAGAAAAGGTAATACTTGTCTAGTATTGGTTTTGCAGGGATTTTGTTTAATTGGTTAGAGGATTCCATAATGAGCTAACATCAGTTAGAGAACCATTTGAAAACCCGTAAGGAGTACTGGACTGTGGTATCATCCTAGTCTGGGACTCTTTCTTAGTACGCATCCATCATGCAGGGTTTGGTTACAAGGCGAACTCGTAGACCAGGTCGTAGAAGCTTAATGGTGTACGAGTTCGCCTTATAACCAGAATGCTCTAGGTTCGTACTGTTGAAGAGTTCAAAACTAGGATGAAACAGCTGTCCAGTACTGCCTACAGGTTTTTCAATGGTTCTACATATATATATATATATATATATATATATCATTGAGAGAGGTAATACGGATAAGCAAATAAACTACATTGAATCAGTCATATAAAACAACAGGTGTGAATGTTTTTCTCAGTTTTTCATATTAAAACAGACAGGGGGAAGGGAGAGAGTATGAGGAATTAAAATTGAGATATAAAATGCCAGACGGTTTAATTACATCACTTAAATATGCAATTAGTTATCAGAGAATGAAACTGTGAATATATCAAGAATTGTTCAGCTGCATAATAATAATGATAATAACAGTAATAATTTGAAGACGAGTTAATATAATGACACTGATAAAAGATAGTTTCAAATTAATCAGGAATGATATTAAGGGGTAGAATAAAATATAGAATAGTATATTAATAATAATAATAATAACAGTTAATAAGTAAAACATATTATCATGATAGATTGAGAGTGACCACCATTTCCTGCTGTTCACAGAAACCTGATTTTTAAACTCTAATTGCACAGGCCTTCGCAAATGTTAGCATCTTCCTTTTTGTTTGTCTGCTGACAACAGTGAATGATTTGACAACGTCATTATCATGTCCATAGTCTACAAGATGCTTCGTTATTGAACTATTGGACACTTTGACTTCAGCCGTTTTCAACCACTTCGGCAAATGCTCCATCATGCTCGGTCTCAGATTGACATGTCGGCTTCTTGTGCACATGCTTCGACGATGTCTGAGCATGTAATCAAAAGTTAATTAGTGACCCAATTGGTCTAGTGGATTACGCTTTGGTATTCGAAACTATGGCACTGCGTTCGAGCTTCAGTGGGAACATCATAACTCACTGGGGAATGCAGGTACATCCAGATGACGAGTCCCAAATATGACGAAATGTACATCCTGGTGGGTTCCACTGCTAGTCGCCATCCACCAATTAATCTATGCAATTGCTTCCACAAACACACTCAATCTGATATACTCAGTTTAAAGTGTCGAATATTGGCGACTGGATTGTTGAAGTGGCACCCAGGTGAAGCGGGTACTTACTGATCCTGCAACCCTATTCTCCAGCAGTAAAACTTTCCCCCTCAGACTTATTAAGATAATATGAACGATTTATGCTATGAGTATAACTCTAAATGATCTTGGTATATCGATCTGATATCCTGTATATCAATCAGTCAGGTGCTGAGTTATAGAGCTGTTAAACGAAGCTCAACCTCTTCGACGTAAACTCTTCAGGTTGAGATTGAAATTACTTCATGAAACTGCTCTGGTTATTCATTTAAAAATTGTTAATTAATAATTTCCCTGAACCTCCTACACAATGAACCTATCCTAGCAACTGATGAATTGAACAAACTTCTCTTGCCTTGGAATTTAACAGTGTGATGAATGGCATTTAGAAGCTTCAGATAAAGATCTAAATCTATGGTAAACTTTGAATCACTGACTATGTTCTTACTTATCTACTCAGGAATTTTATTAACTTTTGATAATAGAACACAAATAAGACCCACTGCGTTTTCCCCTTCAGTTTGTTTTCTTCTATACTTCATCAAACTTCTCTCTTATTAGTCATTGTCAAGCAAGTCCTGTTTTCAGATAACCTTTTTCATTTAAAACAATTAGTCCCTTTTATAAATTTTGATAGCGTTATTAGAAGACGGAGACTATCTGAAAAATGTGATGTATTAGCGCTATACATTTCGAACAATCTGATCACACATTTACTTGTCAAGTCAATATATATATATATATATATATATATATAGAAAGGTTAAATTAAACAAAGTGAGAGAAAACGGAATTAAGAATAATTAACACAAACGTTTGGTAATCCAATCAGATAAGGATTACCAAGGTAGGTTAAGAATAATGACAAACTTAAGCCCCCCCCCGTTTTTGAATACACAAGCGGGTTAAGTTTACTCTTAACCTACCTTGGTAATCCTTATCTGATTGGATTACCAAACGTTTGTGTTAATTATTCTTAATTCCGTTTTCTCTCACTTTGTTTAATTTAACCTTTCTAAATTTTAAGAAACAAATTTAGAAACTTTTTGAGACTGTCGTTGTTTCCTTCCAAATTAAAAGACATTCGGATAGTTGTAATCTGTCTTCAAAAATGCATAAAAAACCTCTGGATAAGTTTCTGTTAATATCCCAATATGGAGTTCGGAATTGATTTTGTCACAAACTAGCACAAAATCAGAAGATCACTTAATAATTACAAGGTACCGGGGAGTTGTTTCGCTCTGATTTGATACTCTTCATCAGCACTCTTTGATGAATTCACAAGGGAGTGAATGTTAAGTCATTTAGTTAAAAAGTAAAACAAGTTTACAATGCAGTCACTGAGCCGGAATTCACATACTGGAATGTAATATGCGTACTGCATAACTTGACTATTCAACGTTCAGTGTGTTGTAGAATCATATGTGTATGCATTGTTGAGGCCGTTAGTTGTAAGTTAGGATGAAATGGATGTTCAGTGTATGTTGGTCTTCAACGTTTTTAAATTATGGATTTAGTAGGTATTTGGATTAAATCCAATATAGATATCGTCATGAGCCAACATCATTTAGATGAGCATTGAAAACTATGGTATACTGGGCAGTTGTTGCGCTCTAGTTTAAGACTCTTCAGGAGTGCACACTTACAACCCCATTAGGGATCCAACCCGAGACCTTCAGATTACGCTATCAGCTTACTGACCATTCCGCCACTGGGACGGAATCCGATGACCGACACATAAATTGTAAATTCGGTCAGTCTGTGAATCTTAGCACCACCACCTGCCAGTGTCATCCGCAAATACATGTCTTTATATCTGACCTGGTGGACTCCATTGCTGATGACTTCTGACTAGAATTCCAGTCTGCTGACCATTCAGCCACTGGGATAGAGTTCAGCGACCGGTCCATGAATTCTAAATTCTTTCGGTTAACGAATTTTATCACCACCAACTGCCGATGTCATCCGCAAGTACTTGTCCTCATATTCGACCTGATTTACTCAACTGATGATGACTTCTGACTAGAATTCCAGGCAACTTCCTCCTGTAGTCAGCCACTAGTCACCATCAGATTCATTCTCAAGTGTTAGTTTGTAGGGATTTAATTAGTTTCAATTCTGATCATGGATTAATATCAATTAGTAGTGGACCAGTGATCGCTGGTTGGGTTGTGGGCGCGTACTGGTGTAACAACAGAAGACAAGGGCCAGGCAACAGATAGTTTATTAAGGAAATCAACACTTATTTATATATTTTCATGTACATTATTATAGCTTATTCCAGCAAACAAACACTCTTCTGATTGGTTGCTTCTCACAGAAAGTTGACCTTGCATCTCTTTGTGACTGTTTCTTGAATGTCAGATCATCTGTATGTTAACTGTATCTGCCTATGCAAAGTCTGCTGTGATTGGTTATTGAATCAGTCTTGCTCATATTTTCTCACGACCAATATTGGGGACATAAACATTGACGTAAATTAACGTCTACCAATCGACTAGTAGCCTGTTCTCACCACATTGGGATTAGATAGCTGTCTAATACTCCTTGATTCTCACTAGTCCTCTAACTGATATCCATTCGTAGACAAACGTCAAATGATCCAATCCCTACAAACCGACACTTGAAAAATTAATGGCCTAATGTCAAATTCTAACTTTTGAAAATGATGTATAGTTCGAGTTTAATGAATCAATAAATAAAAGGGTTCATATGAAAGAATTTTAACACTTTGATATTAACATTTGAAAAAAACTTAACTATCGTGTGTGCGCGTGTGTGTTTATGTGTGGGTTTTTTTTAATTGACCCGTGTCAAACAACATCTCTTTTAAGCTCTTTCTAACCTCACACAGTTTACCATTGGATGGAGTATAAATGATGCTGTGTAATTGTTCATTTATTGTTGTTGTAATATCACATATGTGTTATTTGTTGTATTCACAACGTATTATCATATTGTTGTAACATTAACCTCATTGTTGTCTCTAACCTTGTCAATTCCTTTCCTTCCCCCCTGTTTTTCATCCGAAATCTAATCTCTTCCCTGCATCGAATATGCATATACATATGCAATATTATATATGTCTGTAAGTCTATGGGTATGAATGGTAGTTTTGTCTCAACACCACATCTTAATCCTCAATCCTCATCATCATCCTCTTCATCACCGTCTGTTGTTGTCACACAGAGTTCAAACAATAAATCTACAATTTCAGCAGCTAGTATAAGTACAACATCAATTACTACTAATGGGGGAGGGCCTACTAGAAGTGTAACCTTAGCTGATGCTATTGCTGGTCTTGAACTACTGGATCATATGCGTAAGGAACGTAGCGCCCAACAACAACAGCAGCAACAACAGTACCAAAAGAATAACAAATTTGCTTCATGTGTTATCACTGAAAATCCCTATGAATTTGGACCTGATGAATATTCAACAGTGTCTACTTTAGAATTGAGTCGTGTTAGCTCATCCTCTGAAACTGTTATCTCTGAAACGAATACAAAGTCACAGCAACAACAACAACAACAGAAACTTCAACCTACTGATGAATCCCAACGATTGCGAAAATTAAGTAAAGACAATAACAACAACAACAATAAATTTGTTGTAAGAAATACAGAGTCGAATCATTCAAATATAACAACATCGAAGGTATATTTATGTGTATATATACGCGTGCGTATGCCTCTAGTTGAAGCTTGCAAATTAGTTGTGTTTTCTTTTTCACACTGGCTGTATTAAGCTGTCTTTTGCTTGCTTATGCGCTTACAAATAAAAAATTGGATTTGCTTGTTACACTTATAAGTTGATTTATTCTACACTGCTTGTTCATTTGCTTGCCGATTTTTTTTTATCGTGGTTTAGTTTGGGTCATTATTTCTTTTTGTTGTTGTTGTTGTTGCTGTTGTTTTTTGTGTATTAACTCTGAGTCACTCTGAGCAAATGAGGCCACTGGGAAGATGAAACTCTAATTGCTACTGATACGACTAAAACACCGTTGATTAAGATTGTCACTTAAGTGAAACAGTCGTCTTCTTCTTGAAAGAGAGAGAGGGGGAGAGTCTGTAACCGGATTACAGGTTCCACCATGAACTGACATCAGTTAGAGAACAATTGGAATACCAACAGGGTGTACTGGGCAACTGTATCGTCCACCTAGTTTGGAACCCTTCAGTAGTACGCGACCGTCAGGGTCCGAATCCACGACCCTCCGGTTAAAAGACAAGCTCGCAGACCATTCAGTCATTGAGATCGAACTTAATGGCCAGTCCATAAATTCCAACTTCTGACAATCTTCTAAATGATGTCATTTTGTGGTCAAACCTGTAACTGATCACATCCTTGCAAACCAACACTTATTAGTTAGATAATGACCTTTACAAAGTAAACTGACCTTTGGTATCAGATGGTTGGAGGCAATGGCTACAGGAAGCCTTAGTTGACCTAGGTTTCGTGCTAGTTGGCACTCATCAGCAAGGCGTATCTGCAACCTTGATTGAACTCATGTTCCTTCTGTGATTCGAACCCGCGTCACCCAGTTGGCGCTGCAGTCAGAGACGTTAGCACTGAGCTATTCGGGTTCGTGATTGACCTCCTGTAGGATTGTAGTGGGTATTTTGATTGGACACTAGTAGCTAGTGTGACATGTCCAGTCTTTTCTTTGGTGTAGACTGAATTCTATCATCAGGGACATGACTTCAATCAAGGTTGTAGATATGCCTTACCGATGAGTGTCAACTAGCACGAAACCTAGGTCAACCAAGGCTTCCTGCCGATTGCCTCCTACCATTTAATACCAACATCTCACAGTGCACCGTAATGGCGAGCCACCTAGCATGGTGGCCACATTGCAAGCTTGACTGATAGAATTCAGTCTGCACCGAGGATAGGACTAGACACATTACACCACTTACTGACTAGTGTGCAATCCAAAAAAATTAAATAAATAAACTGACCTTTTCTTGATAGCGTTTATGGTGGGCTAAAATCTTGTTTTTAAAATGAAACTTAGTAGATTTTCTTTACTGATTGTATCTCAATATACATTGTAGCTGAACTTTTAGTAAATAGCCAATATATTTATTTTTATGATCACATTGATGAAATAATGACACCTTTGTTACAGAAGGGAATATTTTATGGCTGCTGCTGCTGGAGCTATAACTTATTGATTTGTTTGATTCCATGACAAATACAAACTCATTATTTATATTATGACTAAAAGTGTTGGTTTTTTTTTCACGAGGTGACATCAATTAAAGACAGGAGGTCAATGATGGTCAATTGTTGGTTATATGCTTATCAACGAGAATGGATGACTGACTGAATCTCAACATAGAACTTTCCATAGAAGTTCAACAGTTCAACTTTCCACACTCCATTTCCCACACAAAATAACAAAAAAGAGAGAAGAAAAGAGATACAAAAAAAACTACTATAAGCAGAAATATGAGGGAGAATGAATAGAATACATGGAAAAAAATAAGGGTTTAGTGAATATAAGAGATCACAAATATTGAATGCATCTTCGCTAGTGAGGACAGTTTTCAGGCATATCATCAACTATGTCCCTAGCCATTGGTTGTTACTATATTGAGGCCCTAACCAAACAGTCTACACCTCTATACATGATTGGCTCAAACTAATTGTTGAGCTTTTCATGGATTGTTCACACGCTTTGGTCTGATCACAACTAGTTTATGTTTCCCAACCTGATCCTATATCAGCTAACAGTGACCGTCAAGGAAGATGATGGCTAGTCAGTGTGTTAACACACATTCTAATCACCTCAATCTATGTAGCTTCACGATCTCATCTATTGACTTTCCCTCTTTAACTAACACTCGACTCCGAACTACTCACACTATTTTACTACCTAACTAGGGAAATAGAAAGCAGAAAGAAAATGGATAGATTTATTTTTTCATAGTGTCATCTTTTGATCTGTAAAACTCAAATCCTAATGAGTGGTTGTCATGTCAATCGCCAATCAATCATGTGACGTATAAAATAAATAAACAACAGGTTGCTTGTTGCATTTCTGTCTTCCTCTTTGGGATTATTTTCATTCCCTGTTGTAATTCTGCCAGGATAAAAATATATAAATATGATTATATACAAAAAACCAAAACAAAATAAAACTAGAAACTGATCGATTTTAGTGTCATTATAATTTTATATCAATGATTTATCTGAAATTGCCTTTCTTTTTTGATAATCATTTATATCTAAGTAACAGATAAGAGCCTTGCTTGTTTACTCGTTCGTTCGTGTGCGTTTATTTCTCAAAAGACGAGTTTCAAAACATCAGTTTATCTTTTCTGACACAAATAACTAAGGTGTACTGGACAGTTGTTTTCCTCTTGTTTGGGACTCTTCATCAGTACGCACCATGATCTCACAGCTAAGGGATAGCACCCAAGGTCATCCAGTTAAAAGGTGTACCATTGGGTCGCTGTGACGAAATCCAATGGCCTATCACAATCTTAAATTCTGCCAACTCGTGATTATAGCAAAAATATTCATTCAAACATCTATAAAACACAAATTAATTGAGCAAAGAATATCCTTTTCGATAAATTCCTCTTCTGGCTCTACAATTATGTGCATATGTTTAAATACATAGAATATTCTACAATAGTCGTCAATAACAATATTAGTGTTTTTTAAATAATATCGATTTGTAAAGTATGATCAATGCAATTACAGTTCAATAAAGATACTTAAATTATAATAATAATAAAGATATAATAGCGAATAGAATATCAACTAAAATTAGGGAAATTCCACAAAAACTGAGGATCATTCAAACCTGGATGGCCAAGGTAATGATAATGTCTACACTAACTTCTTTTGGATGCATAAATTAGGCTTGTTAATATGGATCCCCACAGCTTCAGCAATATTTAGTAGTCGAAATCTTAAGGGAAAATTGAGATTTGTAGGCATGCGGTAAGTGACCCTGAAAG
Source organism: Trichobilharzia regenti (assembly GCA_944472135.2). Taxonomy (NCBI): domain Eukaryota; kingdom Metazoa; phylum Platyhelminthes; class Trematoda; order Strigeidida; family Schistosomatidae; genus Trichobilharzia; species Trichobilharzia regenti. Next base: position 70,317 of record CALYDD020000292.1, on the reverse strand, counting down.
CACGGTTAACATCAATCAATCTTGTATTCTGTATCCACAAGATGAGATAGAATAGCGCATCTTCCAACCAATGTCGTTGGTGAGCATTTGTCTTCACATTCTCCTACTTGGTTGTCCCTCAAGGCAATTTCATCCTGTAGCCATTCACTAGTGAGCACTAGAATAATTTTCAAGTGTTGGTTCTCAGAGACTCGACTGATCAAGCACTGACTTCCTTTAGAGAACCATTGAGAACCAGGGACTGCTGATCAGTGACGTTCGCCAAATTGTGTGTGAAGACAAACACTCATTGATAACATTGGCTGGCGGTTGCACTACAGATTACAAATTGTCAGAAGTTAAAATTTATGTGCCGTAGGATTCCCCACCCCCCCTCAGTGACTGAAGGTCCTGAAATCGATAGCCATAAGTAGGGTCATGGGTATTTTACTGTTGAAGTGTCTCAAAGTAGAACGAAACAACTGTACTCTGTGACTTTCAACGGTTTCTCTAATTGAAGTCAGTTCTTCATCAGTCTTGAAATGAATATCATTCCAGTTAGTTTCATAACCAACTTGTATGATTATAAACTTCAGTCGGCTACAACCTCGATGACATGACTTAATTCTCGTCCAACTAAATTAAGAGAATAACGACATTGTCTTCTCTTTCAACCTCTTTCTCTCCCTATCTTGTGGCTATAGCTAACACTGTAGAAAATATTGTTACTTTCTCTGATCAATGAATGACAGATGATCCCTTTCTTGTTGAAAAGATAGGGACAGAGAGAAAGGGATGGAGGGAAAACACTTAATATTTGAAAAGCGGATTTGTTGTTTTATATTTTCACAGTCATCCTCTTGTTTTCCCCCTACTTTTAGGGACGACAAAAATATATATACATAAATATACAAACACTTTGGGTTTTTTTACTTCGAATTTTTGTTTAGTTTCTTTCGTTTTAGTAGTTTTTTTTTAAATGTTTTGTCATTTTTGCATATATTTCTGTCGAGTCTTCGATTGTTTCTTATCTTCATCGTTCAATTATCTTCTTCTTGAAGTCTTTTATTTTTCTTCTTCTTTATTTGACCTCTGGTTGTGGTTTCTGAGGTCAGCTTAGTAGTGTAGGCGTGTTTATGGAAATCATTCAAATCTTGATGCAGATATATCATATTTCTTTGAAGCGATGTTATCTTTGACTTTGTTCTTTTCTGTATGTTTCAGTTGTTTTCATAAATTTTTTAAAAAGAAAGAAGGGGAAAACAGTTAACTCTATGAAGTATAATAAGTGACATTTGGCTGATTGCTTTTCAGTTGAAAGAAAAGATCATGTATAATGAAGTCTACGTTAACTTATTCAGATTAGTATTTCGAATCTCCCGTTGATTTGATGTGTATTAGGCCTAAATCATCAATCTTCAGTGGCATATTGACCTGTTATTAACTTTGCTTTGGCAATGCTTTAAGGTTAATGCTACCTTATGTCATGGGTTGTATTTAACAGGGGAATCCAGGAGGTGTTTTTCGTCCTTTCTGTGGCTCGTCAACTGGATGCACCTACGTTCACAATGAGTGATGGTGTTCCCATTAAGGTTAAGCCTTGCACTATCATTTCAAACATCAGAGCGTTGTCCACCTAGTCATAGGACTCTCTTCTTGTCCAGTTGATACCAAATGTTGCTTATTGAAATTATTATTTTGAATTTCTCGTTGATTGGGAGTGGGGTGGGATTTGTGCATCCAGTGGATGATTCTCAAATAGGACTAAACGCGAGTTCTTTGGATTCCACTTCAAGATATCATCATTCGTGTGGATGACTGGCTTGCACATCGGTTATACTATTATATTTGGATGAAATAGTTTTGTATAGTTAACAATTTTATGTTGATAATTGAAGAATATCTAGGAAGCAAAAACGCCAGTATGAAGTGATAGGATTCATCGGCTTAAGCACTTGGCTTTCTTTAAGTTAATGCCTACGGATTCGACCATAGCTGCACGTACTTCAGTCTTGTGGACAACAGTACTTACACAATGATTGTGACTTATACCCGGGTACACTAGAAATCTCTTTCGGGTAATTCAGTACAAACTATCAAACTATGTATTATTAATATCCTCTTGGGTTCTGGGTAGAATACATAAGGGTTTAACAGCACATCTCCAGTTCGTCATTTTCTCTGTAGTCATTTTCAAGCTGGCTCCACGATTGACCGTAAGCCCTGATCTCCGTCGTACATGATCTCCTGCATGTCATGCTTGGATGCCCAACTCGTCGTTTTTCCATCCAAGCTCCACTTGAGGGCGTGGCTGGCTAGTGACGTCATTCAACAGTTCCCTCAGTCTTTATGCAGTCCATCTCCATTTCCCTCTAAGTATTTGTTGGGTGATAGGTTCTTGGTCGGTTCGTCACCAGAGTTCTTTGTTGCTTATTTTTTCTGGTCAACCATCCAATCCTCAGTATTAAACAGAGGCAGCTTTTGATGAAAGTCTGAAACAGGCCTGTTAGAAATGCTGTTCGTGACACGCCTAGTCTGTGAACCATATAGTGATGCAATTTCATTCAACTTAACTTGCATAAACTGAACGGGAAAAAGTGAAAAACGGTGCATACTACTGATTGGTGTGGATAGTTTCCAACTACTGAGTTATTCCTATGCGTTCCGAATGGGGGCTGCTAGCCTGAGCTTTAAGGTTTCAGTAGCAGTGACGTTGTGTTGTTTTTACGTGGTGGCGGTGGGAGGGGGTTCGGTAGCTTCACTCCCAACTGCTTGCCTCTTGCAGGCTTACAACTGGCTAGTAAACTAGGTGAGGTTTAGAAATGCGTCGGCCGGGAATCGAACCCTGAACCTCGTGAGGTGGTTGAGGGACATTCTGCCATTGAACCACTGACTCACCTTAATTTGTAAATAAATTAGTAATTGGTTGTGATTGATCGTGTGAGGGCTGAAATACTGTGCGCAGACGGAAGCAGGCGGTTGTTTTAAGGGACCACCTCCCGAGACTTTGACTTGGAGTCTAATCCACAAGGCAACGGAGCAGCGTCACCAGTTACGTTCCCATGGTTGCCAGTGACCAATACTGGTTCATACGCTATTTGATCCGATTGGATTCTCGAGCCCAGCCAATTTACCTTGTTGGTTTACTGCGGTTATTCAAGCCCGATCACCATAACAAGGTAGCAGTTGTTGGCCAAGAAATAGATGAGTAAAATAAAGTTGAATTATCACTGTAAGTATCATTATTTGACATTTTAGCTAATGAAATGGATTTCTGGTTTAAACCTTACTTCATCTTGTACTAACCTTAATAAATGCAGTAGTATAGTGTACATGCTGCCATATAGTGAACATAGTAACCACGTTTACACTGTTAAGTATGTAATGCATGTCTGATATGAAGTAAATATTGATTATTTAACTCTATTACAGTCTGATTAATGTGTTTTAGCACCTAAGGTTTTAATCCACTCACATTCACTCACTATCTGGCTTGCACATATATTAAATATACATGTATACATACTGACATACATTTATACAGTTGGGTGTTTATCAACCAACCAAGTTTCGATATGTCGGCTTAGATAAAAAATAATTTGGTTGGTTCGGTTTTTTTATTTTCTTGTTTTTCTCCAGTTTTTTTTGTCTGGTTGCATATTTGCATGTCTTATTTTCTTCTTTTTATTTACTTTTTGATTGTGTGATGTTTTTGTTTACTTTTAGTTGTTTTGGTGTACTACTTTTGATTTTTGTTATTGCTCTTGTTTTTTCGTTTGTTTGTCTGAAATGTGTTTAGTTAGATTTATTTGAACTTTCACATGTGCTTACTAATTCATTTATTCAAAGTATATCGTTTTGCCGGATATATATATATATTCCAAACGGTACCACAAATACCGTTTGGAATAAAGCTGTTATTATTATAATATATATATATATATATATATATATATATATATATTATATATATATGCTGTAGCGCCGTATTCAAGTTATGCTTCATGCACTTCAGCTTGGGTAACTTATTATTGTTGGAATACCCTTGGTTTCCGAGTGGAACATATGACTTCAACAGCGCATCTCCATTTATCTCTGTTCTTCTCAGTCATTTTGAGCTGGCTCCATGATTGATGATAAGCATTCATTTTCACCTCAGATGATCTCCTCTATGTCATCCTTGAACTGATGGCCAACTCGTCGTTTCCCATTCTCATTCAACTTGGGGGCCTGCCTTGTGCGTGGTGTCACTCGGTGGTCTCCTCAGCGGGTGTCAGATCCACCTCCATTTCCATCTGTATACTTTATGGACGGTAGGTTCTTGATTGGTTCTTTAGTATAGATCCTAGTTGCTAATCTGTTCTAGCCGACCATCTGATCTTCAGTACCGAAGCAGTGAATACATGTGTTGATAAAAGCTTACAGTATATTGCAGATGTCTTATTGTGATGCGTGCTCGCCAAGGTTTTGAGCGATATAGAAGCCCTGAGTAGAAATTAGTTTTAAAGACCTGAATCTTGTTCCTTATTCTGAGAGCAGTAGATTTCAGAGTAATCAAGATGTGTCTTGATTTCACAATCCTGGCTTGGACATCCTGTAGTTGAAGCTATGCTGTCTAGATAATTGAAAGAAGTAACTGCCTTTATATTCCTCCGATTTATATTAATTTGTGTTTATTGTTGTTGGTTAGTTACCTTCCTTACTTGTGTCTTCCCTATTTTCACTTGAAGTCCTAACTTCTCTTTCATCATCTTCTGCCAAGTTATTGGTTTTCGCTTGTAGATCTTCTAGGTTGTATGACATTAGGCGTGAATTATCCACGAAGTTTCCAATCTTCTAGAGTCTTTTTATCTATTCAGCGTATGTCTGTCTTCTGGCTCCCCATAGTCTGTTGTTGCGCGATCCAGTCCATCTGTTATATTTGGTAACCCTTAAATTATAAATGTGGCTTATTGCCACATGGAACATGAAAGATCTTTTCCAGATGGGCTGACTTCAAACGAAGACAGTACTAAAGAGTCGAAAAACTGATAGACTTCAAATGAACGTGCGCCACATCTCTATGACCTAATGACTGAATGATAATGCGAACATGTAGTTACTTAACAGTTTTTAGTTTGACGCCTTAAACTGGGTCAAAATTCTCGACATATTTACCTGTCCGTTTTCAATAGTTCTCTATGTGATGTTATATTTTTTAGTGATATCCCTTCTGAAATTGTGACTAATTGGTAGTCGGTTATCTGGAGAAGGTCTGACCAGTTCGTAGAACAAAGTGTTGGAATTAAGTTTTTATCAGTAAACCCGCACGGACAATGTCCAGCTAGTTGTCATGTGAATACCATTACCAGTGGATACTCACAGATTATCTAGTAAAACACTAAACTAGTAATCCGAAGGCCTCTGTCTCAATTCAAACCGTGATGCAAATCATCCTTTCACCTTCAGTCGATTGATTTTAGTTTCTGTAAAATGGGAACACTGGACATATAGTTGGCTTTGGTCCACCGATGGAAAGGGCTCTCAAGTGGTTTCGCCGCAGGATTATACTGCATGCGGGTCTTGTCTCTCAAGAGGTGGGTATAAGTGTGTTCCATCCTCCTGAAAATGAATGTATAAACACCTAGTCAGTGGGTGTAGCACTATATGAGCTGGATCGGTGGTTCAGCAGTAGAACGCCACGCCAACCATCCACGTGGTCTGGGACTCGATCCCCGGCCGACTCACTCTTAGACCTCCCTTAGCCAATCGTAAGTCCGGTAAAGAAGGAAGGTTGGGCTTAAGGCTAACAACATCACGCCATAAAATAAACAACACTGCTACTGAAACTTCTAAGCCCTAGCTTAAAGCCCTATGTTCTAAATGGAACATAAAGGAACAAAATAAATAATAAAATTGTAGTTGGCTTAAAATTGGTTACACAAAATAAACAACACTGAGTTTCGAAACTCTTTTTCTTTACTTTCACCTTCAATATTTCAGTTAATAATCTGCTTCTTTTTTTTCTCATCTTTTAAGGAATACATACAAGCATAATTTATTGTTTTTTAAGTATACAATTTTTAAAAAGAAATATTCAATCCTTTTGTTTATTTGATTGCCTCTTCATTTTATTATCTGTTTATTGTATGTGTTCAACTTGTTGTATTATGCATTGGTAGGTTTACTTTCATTCTTCTCTGTCTTTGATTTCATCTCCTTTTCTTCATCAATAGATGATTATTTAAAAGAAATCTTTCATATGACTCAAGGTATTCATTAAATTATTACACACAAAAGTAGAAGTCAGTTCTTGATGTTAATGTATTCCCTGTAGCTGGATGACTCACACTGGAATGAACACTGAGGACGTTGTCCAGAAGGACTGTAATACTATTGATTACTTACTAAAATACAATGTTGGTACACTGTAGGTATCAAGAGATTCACCACATGAAATCTCACACTTTGTGCAAGGGCTGGCCTACTGCCTGAACTCCCACCCAACCCCCGAGCTTTTGGCTTGATGTCTAACCTACAAGGAATTGTACTGAGTCTACGTCCCCATGGTTTCCAGTGATCAAATCAAGTCATACGCTATTCAATCTGTTTGGATTCTGAGGCCATGTAAACCAATGGTTTGTAATCAGGGTTGTAACCACTCGCAAAGTAGGGGGTTTGATTCCTGACTGACGTACTCCTAAACCCTGCCTAACTTTCCTAACCCATAGTAAACCCGGAGAAAAAGGGGACTGTGAGTAAGTCTAACTACCCAATCTCGTAAAAATATTAGTACCTCCATTGAAATTTCTAGGTTTCGAGTCATATGTTCCACTTGGATCGCGAAGAAGTGAAGCAGAAGAAAGCTGACAATTGACTTCCGATTCATGTGACTTCTTTTTTATTGCTTGGTAAATGTGATCTATCACTGGTGTCTGTTGATTGTAGATCTATTTGAGTACCAAGTTTCTAAGATCTAACTGCCACTCTTAGTGTTTCTTTTGTCCAAGATCTGTACATTTTTACAGTAGAATTGATGTCCGTAGTTGTTTGTGCGCATTGATATGAAGAACTGAATGTCATGTCTGTCGACACCCGGTCTATCTCCATTGATGATAAGACTATGATATCCTCTTATGATCTATGCAATGTTGCAATTTATCTAGTGGTTGGTGCTGGTTTTGTCTTCTTTTGGAAGACCAGTCACCTTCAAAGTCATCGGGAGAGACAGTTAAAAAACCAACAGAGTATTCCAAAAGCTCACTTCATATGGAAGTGAGTGCTGGATATGTTGTCTAGGATGACACTGAAAGCTTCGCTATTAAACCCTAAAAATCCACTTTACATATTTACTTTGTCATTTAAACGTCAAATGAATTTTTAACCTAACAGAATTTAACTTGGCCAGCTGCATGAATTTCATAAGCGTTTGTAAGTGAATTTGCCTTAGATCAACTGCAGATTGATGTATTTTGTTTGCCGTATGTTGAAAAATATGCAAAGAATAAATTTATGCTTTCTTTTCTTCCTTTCTGTTGTTAAAAAGCCCCCCATTTTTCTTCTTTTTTTTGTTTTTTTTTTAAATCTAGGTTAACAATGGTTTAATAACATCTGATGATTTAATACAAGGTAGTTTAATAAATCAACCACTTCGTCCTGTTTCACAACTTCAATATCATTTACCAAATGCTCCACCGCCTCCACCTCTTCCTCTTCCACCACCTTCTTCAGCTTCTCTTCCTCCTGCATCGTCATCATCAACACTACCGCCTTCTGTTAGTCCAAATGTATCAATACTACTACACAGGGTATAGAAATGAATAACATGAATAATATGATGAATTATCCTCCTCCTCCTTCTCAAGAATTAATGAATTCTAATGTTTATTTAAGAAATAATTATCGTACGAATATATCAACTTCTGCCGCTGGTGTTGGATACCCACCTGGGTAGGTTTACATTATTTTAAGAGGAAAAAAGTGTGTTCTTTCACGCTTGACTACTCACTTTATAAGTAGTTTGGTTGTATGTTGGTTGGTCATTTATTACTAACACACAAAGTTGGTACATAATGGGCACCAAGAGATGCGTCACACAAAATCGCATACTTTGTGTGTGTGGGGGGGCTGAGATCCTCATCAGACGCCTAGACTGAAGCAATTGGTTGCTTTAAGGGGCCACCCCACCTATGAGCCTTTGACTTAATGTCTGATATACAAGGAAGTGGAGCAGGGTTTTGAGCTACGTCTTCGTGGTTTCAGCTGACCAAAACAGGTTCATGCGTTGTTCGATTGTTCGGATTCTGGAGTCCACGTACACCATAGGTTTGGAACCATGGTTTTCCAGCTGTTTGCATTCGGTCTTTCACTGCCTGAAGATAGTGAGTAAGACTTACCTGGTAGAGGCTATGAATGCGTGTCCATACGACAGTATATTGAGAAGAAGACCGACGTCTACCCGCTCTCGGCCGTACTAGGTCGCTTAAGATAAATAGGATGTAACCATTGTCATCTGCTTAGTCTTTAGAGTAAACTGAATTCGATCATTGACAAAGCTAGGTGATTTAACTTGATGATGGTACCCTTTGTTATCTGCAGGAGCCCAGAGATTTAAGTTTCCTCTTTATTGACACTCATCAGTATGGTATGTCATATGCACCTGATAGCCTTTCACTGATTAGAGTTTGCGTCATTTAGTGTTACAATCAGAGCCATATTCCCACTAAGCTATTCAGGCTGCGACCGATACCGTGTAGTGTTGTAATGAATACATGAGTGGATATCATGAATAATACAATAATATCATTCATGAACAGTTCAAATAGGTTCACTTCATATTACAGATTGTGCTGAAGATGTTTTCTAGAAGCACAACGAAAGCTTCGCAATCACATCAAAATCATCCATCTAAGCTACAAATCGTCTCTATTATTTCATAAACCTTTTTCTATCAATCGACTCGTTGTATGTCTGTATAGTTATTGTCTTCCCCTAGTTCTTGACGATATGCACATATAAGCAAACACAAATTATCAGTCAGCAAATCGCACAATCTCAGGTAGAGATTGATCACAGTTACCTTAGGAAAGCTGAAATATTCAGATCACAATATGTGATCACCTCGTAACCATAATTGGCAATCAAGAAAGCATGCATGATCGTTTGACAATATATATATATATATATATATCGCTTGTTGGGGATCATACTCAACAGTGGTGTACATGGTTCGACTCAATTCAGAGAACCGCATCAGTTGAAACCTGAGCTGGATGGTTTATTTGCGAAGCTTTCATTACCCTACTAGATAGCATTTTCAGCCTATACTGCAATTTGAATTAAGCCTTTAGATTTCTCCACGAGTTTATAAGTCGTCTCTCCTGTTGACCTGACCTTGAGCGTGACTGGTTGGTTGTTTTTGTGTGGTTTCATATCCTCTAGGAGCTACTTGTATTGGAGCTGATTGCTTCCCTGACTTGAACTTTGACTCTTTGTGTGTGAGATTTCCTTCTCATAGATTGGTAAATTTTGTTTATGTCATTGTGCCTGTTGATTGCAAATTCACTGGAATACCACTCAAGCTCCTGAAAACTCTCTAGCATTCTTGGTGTCTCCTCTGTCTCATATTTGAACATTGTCACAGTCGAATTGATATTGCACAGAGGAATCACCAAGAATGCTAGAGAGTTTTCAGAAGCTTGAATGGTATTCCAGTGAATCGTCAATTAATAGACACATTGACATAGACAAAATTTACCAATCGATAAGAAGGAAATCTCACACACAAAGGGTCAAATTTCAGGCCAAGGAAACAATCAGTACCAATAAAAGTAGCCCCCAGAGGGTGTGAAAACACACAAAAGCAACCAAGCACACTCAAGGTCACCAGGAGAGTTGACTAATAAACTCGTGGAGAAATCTAAAAGCTCACTTCAACAAGTTAAAGTATGCGCTGAAGTCAGGGTTTAGCCTATTAGGTCAATGAAAGCCTCACAAATAAACCATCCAGCTTAGAGAACACAACTACATCAAAATCATCCACCTGAGCTACAAATCCTCTCCATTAAATCAGTTGAAACCACCTAGATTTAGGCACACCACTGACAAGCTCTCCCTCAAACTAAAGAAATGGTTGTCCAGGTTTTCGATCATTTTGATCTGGCTAGGAAACACTACAGGTTGATATGATTTGCTTTTTATAACCATTCAATAAACAAGTGACTAATACTTACTTTTCTCTAGTATCCTTCATTTAGTCTGTTTTTAGTTAAACGTTAATTGATGCAAATTATTATTATTATTATTACATGTTACAATGGTTTTGAATGACTCAGAATTCTGTGTACATAGACCAACCTAGGCCACCTACGTTAAATGTGATTTGAATGAGTATACATTTTTCAATCAGACGTTACCTGTACACACACCGAAATACATACAAATACTATCAGTATTGCTAGTGTTACTACTTATAGTACCACTGCGGATACTAATAATAGTAATAATCATAATATTAATGCATATTACAAAAGACGATGAACAACTATTCAGAGGTTCACATATATCCTATTGTATTGGAACAATATTAATCAGTACTTAACATTATTTATTGGTTTAGTCTATGTAGAAGTACACATTATTAATAAATGGTAGATATATGTAAACAAGCTTTAGTGCAGACCCTTTTTCACGTTCAATAGAGTATTTTGTGCAAAATTAATTAATTCTCTAGGATTTGTTTTCTAACTAATTAATGTTTTTTGTTATTTTCGTTTTCATCATTTCTCTCGCTTTCCGAGTGGAACAAAGACAGATATAAGCCTTCATGCATGCTTAGTCTTTGAATTTTCAGTATCAGTGATATTGTGTGTTTCTTCCACAAGGTGGGATGTGGTTGCTAGTCTCACTCTAAAAACCCTACCCTCTTTACTAAGCTTACTAATCGGTAATGACAATGTTGAGGAGTGCATTGACTGGGAATCGAACCTAGACCATGTGAGGCGTCGTTGGCGAACATTCTATCATTATGTTACTGATGCTTTTAACTAACTAAAATCTTTGATTAACTGTTTATGTGTTGTTTCACCGTAGTTCATATTTCATCAGCAGTTTGCACCTATTATGTTTCCGTATATTTTGTAAGTTAGTTATTTAGTTAGAAGTCAGTTTTACCTGAAACAGATTTTTAATGTACACCAGTCTATGAGTAACACATATTTTGTGTGTGTGTGTGTGTGAGTTGATGATATTATCTAGGGTGAAGTAGGTGATGCGTGACTCGAACATGAGGAAGTTGGATGAAATCTCCACTTTGTCATGTAGGGTTGAACTCGAAGCCTCAAAGCTTTGTAGATAATCTGTTATCTGTGAATAACATATTCATATTTCCTAAAATTATCTATCAATTCTCTACATAGTGCAATTATCCTCTAGTATACGACTGAAATACACCCGTCTTCATTTTTGACGTAATTCATATTCAAGCTTCGATTTTTATTGTTTTCTTATTATTCAAAGTCTATCATCGTTTTCAGTATTTAAACGTTATGTATCAGTATTTTTGGTTAACTTGGTTGGTCGGTTATATTGTATGTACATCCTGATGGTCACGAATTAACATCGGTAAGAGAACCATTGAGAACCAAGGATTACTGGGTAGCTATTTCATCTTAATTTGGGACTTTTCAGCAGCATGTACTGGTAACCTCATTGGCAATCGAAGCCAGATCCTTCCGGTTACGAGGCAACCAAGGAGTCCAATGGTCTCCGGATTCTAAATCCTGTCAATCAGCAATATATATTGCCATCACTGGGGAAACGTATAGGTGTGTACTGCTGAAGAGCCTTAAACCATGACGAAGTACTTGTTCACTAGGCCCTGTTTTAATGGTTCTGTAACTTATTCCACTTCATGACCAAAGTCGAGATCAATCAAATCCTTATAAACTGACACGCTTGATCCGTTTTAGTCTGTATGAAGGAGATTGACTTATCTTACTGGATGATATATATAGTTAAAATGAACATTCCTCAAGTAACACTAAGGCTGATGTTGTATTTGGCGTTGAAAGCTTTAGCGAAAATAAATTCTAGAAAAGCGGCCATCATGTCTTGAAAAATGTATGAATTCAACTTAAACAGGTGGTAGTTACAGTGAACGCGCATGCTATTATCATAGAAGTTAGGATAGAGGCATATCGTTGTTAGATAGTTGGAGACAATCGACAGGAAGCCTTCCATCTAGGTTTCGTGTGTGTTGACACTCACCAGTCAGCAAGGAGTACCTGAAATTTTTGAAAGTACATTTCACTAATCAAGGCACTCTATTCAAACTCACGTAGTCGTGTAAGGGCTTATGGGAAATTGTCATCTGAATTGATAACAACCAGTGGTGTCCGACAGGAATGTCCACTTTCCTCATTCCTGTTTAACTTCATCATAGATATGCTGATGGAAGTATCCTTAACTGAACGTAATGACTTAGGAATCAACTTGTTACCAGGGAATAGTCTTATGGACTTAGAATATGCAGATGACATAGTCCTGTTAGGGGAGGATGCTGACAAAATGCAGAGTCTTCTGAACACCTTGAGCAGCAATCTTCGTATGTTTGGCATGCGATTCGCCCCTGTAAAATGTAAGATGCTGCTACAGGACTGGACTACGTCAACTCCTAGCTTAGTGATAGGGGGCAGTGAAGTGATAGAAAATGTTGACCACTTCACCTATTTGGGAAGTTGTATTATCACCAACGGACTGATTGGCGACGAAATCTCAGCACGGATCCCAAAAGCTCGAGCTGCTTTCGCTGACTTACACCATCTCTGGCGTAGGCGTGACATCCGGTTATCAACTAAGGGACGTGTGTACTGCTCATCAGTTCGCTCCGTCCTTGTCTATGGCTCTGAAACATGGCCAATACGAGTTGAAGACATGAAAAGGTTGACTGCTTTCGATCATAGATGTCTGCGATCTCTTTCTCACGTTAGGTGGTTTAATAAGGTAAGTAATGTTGACGTTAAGCGTAGAGTGCTGGGCAAAGAGGGAAAATCAATCGACGAGGCTATAAAGTTACATAGACTAAGGTGGCTAGGTGACGTGCTGCGCATGCCTAACCATCGCCTCCCCGACGGGCACTGCTAGCTGATATAGGTGCAGGTTGGAAAAGAGTAAGTAGTGGCCAAACAAAAACATGGCATCAATCCATGAAACCCTTGACAGTTAAACTGAGACAGGTAAGGAAATGTAGACTTTCGGGTTCGGGCCTTCGGGACTCTAGGAATCAATGGCAGCAGACAATGGGTGACATGACTCAAAATCGTTGTCAATGGCGAAGATGTTTTTAGTCTCTGTAATCTTTCATATTCCTTTCTACCATTACCCATTCTGTATCACTCTTATACCTGTCAAACTCTATTGATTCTCTTCACTCATCTTCTTGTCTACCTCTGTGTGGTATTTGGAACGTGGCAACTCGAACTGCTGCACTTCGGTGCCAAGTTCTATGTTGAATCCAGACAGAGAGACCTGAAATTTTGAAGAATTTCATGTCCCATCCGAGATTTGAGCCTACGTCACCCAGTACTGCAGTGAGAGACGTTACCATTGAACCCGAATAGCTCACTAGTGCACCTTGTTGACTGGTGACTGCCAACAAACACGAAACCTAGTTGCAAGGCCTCTTGCCGATTACCTCTAACCATCTAATAATAACAGTTCTGAGTAAACACTATGATGGAGAGCCACCTGGAATGGTCGTTACAATGCAAACTTGACTTGATAGAATTCCGCATGCAGCTAACAAAGGACTAGACGCATGACAGTAGTTAGTGTCTAATTATCTCTCTTTAAATCTATATATTGATCTGAAGATGTTGAGAAGGAAGATTGAACTGTACAAACAAGGTTACAGAAGTCGTTAAACACTGTAATAGAGTAGGTTAAAACAAGATCAGATAAGAAAAAAGAAACAAAGTAGCTAAAGAATAGCATTTGGTTCACTGCAATCGTCCCTCATACCTACACATCTAAATTATCTAACCGTATGTTTCCGTTGCCTTACATACTCTCCCACTCCTCCTTCATCGAACCAGTTAGATAATCTACACCTCCTTACAGAACTCAAACCAATAGTTTTCACTTTGTATATCGGTAGTGAGTCATAGTTTACTTTTCATTTTAGGCGCATATATCTTGGCTTAAAATATTATATACTCGAGTTAGCTATGGATGGACAGGCATGTTGTAACACAGAGTTGCTTAGGCCAGTACAAGCATACAACTCCACCATTGTCATATGACGAAAATGAAATATCCATTTTCCTTATTGTTCGTTTGTGATGAACTGATTTGAAATGTAAGCAAAAGAAAAGCATTTAAGTAGTATGAAATAAAATTTGCAAGTGACAGCAAAAATACGATTCATTTGCCCCATAAGTAGACTGATGAATAAATATTTATTAAGATATTACTGTTATTACTAATCATACTGATACTACTACTATCGCTACCATTTTATTCACAGTATGGGTGGAATTCTTAAAGTGCTCTACGAAATGTGTTATGTTTTTGACAGGTTGATTTTTGTTGAAAATTGTTGAGAGGATTCTCTATGTAGTAATAATAATAACACTGTGTATATATATATATATATATATATATTCATGTATGCGCCTAAGAATTTTCAGCATGAATGATGTTCGTGTGTACGCATATGCTCCTTTGTGAAATAACAAAAATCTGTATAAAAAGACAGTGGTTGAAGTCTTTTGTGAATGTCAACATGGAACTTTGCACAGAATTGAAGCAAATCAATTTGATTTACTCCATGGAGCACAGGAAGGCAGAAAAAAGAGACGACACATATGAGAGAAATAAAGAATAGTAATATGAAAAGACTGACAGATCACAAAGACTGAATGCATTTGCACTATTGAGAACTGTTTTCAATTCTATCACCAAAAGTCTCTAGCCATTGGTTTCGATCATCTCGAGGACTCCCTCCACTCTACCCGTAGCCCTAGGGAGTCTGCACCTCTATATATGGCTCAAGCCAACTGTTGGCGACTTCATGGATTGGTGGCAGGTTTTCCAATCTAATAGCATGTGCAACAGGTGTCTTAGCCATCTCAATCGATGTAGCTTCTTGACTTCATCGGTTGACTTCCCTTTCCAATCTAGCCCTCTATTGTAGGAATGTAGACACTTACCTTAATTAAATCGTGATGAGGAGGAACAAAAGTTATTTGTCAAAGATAAATCTAAAGAAGTTAAATTAGATTTCCATGGTTAACTTATCAGTAAAATTAGCGTATAAACTCGCAACACTCAGAACCATCACCAAAGACCAAAAAGAAATTCATCCTACCATACATCAGAAACATCTCTGAAATAACGGCTAGAATAATGAAACCGTTTGATATAGATGTAGCACACAAACCAGCTGAATCGCTTAATTCCATCTTATACAAACCAAAAGATCCGATAGAAAAGGGAGATAAAATTAACACCACTTACAAAATAAATTGTATGAACTGTAACAAGCATTACATCGGCCAAAGTAGGCGTCCCCTTCGAATAAGAATCCAGGAACACAAATCAGCCGTGAAAAGACATGATATATATTCTTTAGTATCAATGCATATAGACAATAATGGACATAAGTTTGATCGGGATAATGTGAAAATCTTAGACAGATGAAACACCAAAAGTGCCAGGGAATTCCTAAAAGCCTAGTACTCAAACGAAAATACAATTAATAAACACTTTATTATAGACGAAATATACCAACTAATAAAAAGTAAATCAGGTGACCAGAAAGTTTAAAATCCAAGTCAATAGAAAATGGTCAATATATATATGTAAAGATGGTTACCGGGAGACTCATGAAGAAATTTAAATCATTTCACTTTATCCTAAATACTGCGCTGAAGATGTCGTCCAGAAAGACGATAGCGTCGGTGGCACAGTGGTTAGGACTCTCGCCGACCATGCGCATGGTCCGGGGTTCGAGCCCACGCCGACGCACACGTGATATCTATGGTCGGCCTGCGAATTTTGGGCTACCGATATCCACGCTGAAAATTCCACACTCGTCCCAAAAATACAGTGTGGAATCAAGCTGTAATCAAAAATAAAAAAAATAAATAAAAAAAAATAAAATAAATAAAAAAAATAAAAGCTCCGCAATTAAACCAAGGATCTCAGAGAACACTATCAGTTGCAAAACTCAGATTATTCGACCGGTTATTTGCTATGCCCAACTTTCAGCGGAATGGATGTCACATAATTTCCCGTCGGACATCATGACCCTCCTTTTACTGGTCGACCTTCTCCTATAGCTTTTAATCATACTAAATTTACAAGGAGGGGAGCTACTTTTTAGTTTTTAGGAAGATTATTAGTAGAGCATCAAGACAGTATGAGAAGATCTCCGGCTCTCATATTGTCTCAACCTTAGTTTCCATTTCACCTCCAATCATCACCCTTTTTCCTTTCCTTTCTATTGTGAATCGAACATAAGGTTGGTAGCTGTGAAGTCTCAATAGCGGTTGTGTTTCTTCTACACAACTGAGGTCTCTAGCCTCATGAACAACTTCTCCTACTTTCATGACTCTTACTACTAGACGTGGTTTCGAGGTGCATTGTCTGTCCAGGAGTCGAATGCCGACTTCCTGAGAAAAGCTGATAGACACTTCACCAGTAGTGACCTATCAACGTATATAATTATCAGTCATCGTCGGTGGCACAGTGGTTAGGACTCTCGCCAACCATGCACATGGTCCGGCGTTCGATCCCCTGCCGACACACACCTGATATCAATGGTTGGTCTGCAAAATTTGAGCTACCGATATCACATGCTGAAAATTCCATAATTGTACCAAAAAGTACTGTGTGGAATCAAGCTGTAATCAAAAAAATCTATTGCATCATTATCAGTCTTGTAGGCTTTATGTGTGTTTTATCTAATCACTATTATAAGATGTGTGTTATGTATTAGTGAACCTAAATTATATTAGGCGGCAACCTGATCAATACTTGGATGATTTAAACTGTTCACTTCCAGGGAGAAAATTAGTTTACACCTCCAGTTGAACAGAAAAATAACCATCTCACTATGTCTAACCAGCACCGTTAGTTGATGTGATTTGTCTGTTTTAAAATAATATCGATAAAAGAAGAGAACACGAAGTTCAGCAAAGATGTCTTTTCGGCGATTTCATTCTCAAAAGCTGTACAATCGCATTTATATAGATTATTTTAACATGGATAGAATTATTATTTGTTTAATTTCACATAGTAACGAAGGTGATAATAATTTTCAACTTGATATGATAGTTTGAAGGTACGAATATAGATTACAAGAGGCTTAGAGACAAGATTTCATAGGATTAGAAAATAGTTACAACGTATGCAAAAAATTAATATTTGATAACTGAAGAAATAATTTTAAAGGCGAATCGAAGGTGATAATTATTTTCGACTTGATATGAATTACAAGAGGTTTAGTTTCCATGCTCATTTTGTTCACACCTGTAGTTCGTCCTATCCCTGCGTTTCTAAACCTCTTGTAATTCATATCAAGTCGAAAATAATTATCACCTTCGATTCGCCTTTAAAATTATTTCTTCAGTTATCAAATATTAATTTTTTGCATACGTTGTAACTATTTTCTAATCCTATGAAATCTTGTCTCTAAGCCTCTTGTAATCTATATTCGTACCTTCAAACTATCATATCAAGTTGAAAATTATTATCACCTTCGTTACTGTGTGAAATTAAACAAATAATAATTCTATCCATGTTAAAATAATCTATATAAATGCGATTGTACAGCTTTTGAGAATGAAATCGCCGAAAAGATATCTTTGCTGAACTTCGTGTTCTCTTCTTTTTAAAATAATATCTCTTCCTATCTATTTACTAATAGGTAGAACATAATCATTTATACTATGTATATGATCATCACAGGGTAGATTGATCGCATATTGATTGATCTGAAATATTTTAAATATTTTATTTTTATCAAGGAAATCATGTAGTGGTATTTCACCCTAGACAATGGACTTTATTTACAAAAGATGGTGTGTTCTCTGATGTATTTTCTGCTATCTAATGCCTAGAATTGATTTCTTTTACATAAATACCTTTCCTATAGATTGATGGCTTTTAAGCTGTATTTATTAACAATATATATATATAAACAATTAACTACCATTGCTACTATCTAATCACACTTATTTACTTACATACTTATTTCCACCCCCGTCCCCTTCTCTCCCTTACTTTTAAACATATTAGTTCTGATAATTTATTAAACGGAAAATGTGACAATACTGGAATAAAGACTACTGCATCTACTGCACAGGTATCTGTTGCAGCAGTAGCTAAGTCACTAGTTCTACCCGGATCTAAACAACAGCTGCCGACTATACAAGATTCAAATATGCCGTCGAATGAACCACTACTTATTCGTAAACTGTCTGTTCCGCCGATTCCAAATCACACGGCATCAGTATACCTACGTAGAGGACATAGCTTAAATAAACCGAAAGTCAATGATACATATAATAAAGATGAACATAGTGATAAAGCGACGACACCGACGACAACAACAATGGCAATAGGTACTACTTCTGATGGATACATGATCAAAGAGTCTGTTAGTGATGAAGATTTGAATCATGCGAGTTATCGATATTCTGTGAATACACTAACTGATCCTGTTGCATCATCAAGGTAGAATATTATTACTAGTTGTGATGCAAGTGCATGCATCGTGTTAGCCTGAGTATCTATCCATAAGTTAGCATGTCATTTTGCATGTGTATACAGCCTGACTGCCTGCCTCCTTGCGCATATACTTGCTGAACAGTATTCATTATTCAGTTGTTTTTTCTTGAAAGCTTACCTACTGCATCGAAATGGTTTGACATTTTTTTATGAAAGAGCTGATCGACTGTTTCGTCTTACTTTCAGACTCTTCAGCAGCGAGTACCCGCGAGAACACTAGGGATTGAACCCAGGATCTTCAGGTTAAGAGGAGGATCTACTGACTACACAGCCAGTGGGTCAGAATTGAATGGTTCGAGAATTTTTACTTCTGTTGATTCTTGACATATAGCTACCGCCAACCAATACCATCTATGAGCATCCAAGTTCAATCCCTGGTGCAGGGGTGACGGGCGCACACTGATGAAGAATCGTAAACTAGGATATCAACTTTGGGGATGCTAGCTAATTACAGAAGATTTCTGCGTTTCAGATATATAGTGAGAGAGAAATGGTGAATTATTAAGTATTGGTTTTTTAAGGATTTTGTTTGACTGGTTGGAGGATTTCTACATGAGCTGACATCAGCTACAGAACCATTGGAAAACCAGCTGGGAGTACTGGACAGCTGTTTCGCCAGCCTAGTTTGGAACTCTTCATCAATGCGTGCCCACTGAGGTTCCAGCCCAGTACCTTCTGATTGCAAGGTGAGCTCGTAGACCAATAAGCCACTGGGACCCGATCCAATGGCCAGCCCATGAATTCTAATTTCTGCCAATTCACGACATAGAGCGGCGACTTCACACTGTGACCAGTGGGGTACAGCAAGTTGACAATGAAACAGTAACTCATGGTGAAGTCGTTGCTCTATGTCATGAATTGGCAGAATTTAGAATTCATGGGTTGGTTATTGGGTCGGTTCCCAGTGGCTTAATGGTCTACGAGCTAGCTCGCTGGCCTTGTAACCAGAAGGTCCTGGGTTCGTACACAGCTGTGCGGGTGCTTACTGATGGAGAGTCCCAAACTAGGACGAAACAGCTTTCCAGTACTCCCTGCAGGTTTTCCAATGGCTCTCTAACTGATGTCATTTCATGATGAATTCCTCTAACCAATTAAACGAAATCGCTACAAAACGAATACTTGAAAAGATGAATTGTTTGTTAAGTCTTCTAACTGTGAAATTCGAGAAAATGAGATTCCCACTATGGTAGCATCTATTAGTTTCACTTTGACTTATATATTTGCACGTTCCTTTCCTATGAATTCCCGGTATTCTTCGTTTTTCGCCTTTTTTGAAGCAAATGATACAACTTGTTGAGAGTTTTGGTGTTTACAACAAACAAAGATGAAAATTGGCATGAAAGTGATGAAATTGCCCGCCTGTTCTTTCTCTCTCTCTCTGTCTCTTAGATTCTCACACTCTTGCTATTTCTTTCCTTTCTTTTTATTCCATCTAGTTCGCTGTCGGTTATTTCAGCAGATAGTCCTGAAGAAGAAGGCGAAGGTTCATCAGCTGCTTCAGATTCATTAGTTTGTAGTCAAATGATTGATGGTCAGTCAGCTGGACAACAGAGTATGTCATTAATGAATAAACAAATGTATCACCACCAGCAACAACAACAACAACAAGCACAACAGTTTAGACAACAACCAATTACAGATCAATCTATGAGCTTGAATCAACAAGCAATGTATCAACGAGATTATGAACAACAACAACATCAACAACAACTTCATCAGCACCATCACCAACAACAACATCAACAGCAGCAGTTACAATTTGCCCATGGAACAAGACCTCATCTACAAATGAATTCTATGCCTATGTATCATCAACCTGCAAATCTTTATCAACAACAACAACATCGTCTACGTACATTAGGACCAAGAAATCAAGTCTATAGCAGCATGACTGATAGTTATCACTTACACCACCACCAACAACAACAACACCAGCAGCAGCAAATGAATGCAATGACTCGATTAGATCCAACACAATCATTTTTCTCGCCAACACCATCACCAACACCGAGTAAAAAGAAGTCGCGTATGCTATCAGGGACATTTGGTCGACTATTTAAACGTAATCAGTCAGGCGGTAGTAGTGTGAGTGGCAGCGGTGCCAGTGGTGTTGTTAGTGGACCATTCGATGTTGTAGCACAACATCAGCAGAATTATTATCCTGTACCGAATCATATGAATCAATCATTCAGAGGTGCATCAGCTTCACCTGTACGTATTGGTTCGCCTATGATGCATACACCATTGACAACCACAACAACAACTAATAATAGTAATATCGGTATTAATAATACTAATAATAATGTACGTTATTCTATGCAACACCAACAACAACAGTCTATGAGTCCACAACCAATGCTTGGACAAGGAATTCAACCTCCACCCTTACCACCTGGACAATATCATCCATCGATATCGAATCAAGCACAAATGATGCAACAACAACAACAGCAACAAATGTATCAGTTTAGACAACGACAGCAAGGATTAGAATATGGTACGTATTGTGTGTTTGTCTCAGTTCTGTTGTCTTAACTAAGTAATTAATTGATTAAATTAGAACTGAACTACCTGCTACATGTTTTGCATGTACTAGACTATGTATGAGCCATACTTGTTGTGTGTGGGCTGGTTATGTTACCGGCGAAGTTCAACAATAGCGTCCAAAGGGATGCGAACGCTTGAGTGGCCTTCAGCCGACCAATCAGAAAAATGAGGGATTTTTGGACGAAAAATTATCTATATTTAAATAAAATAAGCATGAAAAAAGACATTAAACAGGTTATTATTCTCTGATATGAGTTGAAAATATATCCCAATTAAAATGGAGAGTGTTGGTTTTTAAGTTAAACCAATTTCTACACATATATATTCATCCAGGTGACTAAAAATTACTTGGTTTTGAGAGTCATTTATTGCTCTTATCCTATTTTTTTCAATCTACCCCAGAAACCCTCTATTGAATTAGTATGAGTTACTGTTTTGGGGTCTAATGGTTAACTCGGTTGTGTATATATCCTTAATCCGATAATCGGTTTTATCCTGCCCATTCATCCGTGTGGATGGTAGTACCAGGCTAAACGAGTCTTTGAATAATAGGCAGAAGAATGTCAGCACTCCTATGTGGAATAAATTCAATCAAACAATCCCTCCTGAATTTGGGTGTCACAAATTCCCATTACTCGAACTTTGTTAGCTGTAGCACGACCACATTTGATAATCCACCATTTGCCCACACTGTTTCGTCGATGTGAACGATAACACCGACTCTTCCCAACACTTGTATAAT
The DNA here is from genome assembly GCA_944472135.2 of Trichobilharzia regenti. NCBI lineage: Eukaryota > Metazoa > Platyhelminthes > Trematoda > Strigeidida > Schistosomatidae > Trichobilharzia > Trichobilharzia regenti. The sequence goes on along the minus strand of CALYDD020000292.1, from coordinate 48,278 downwards.
ATTATTCATTTTCCATGAGACCGGACTTCAAAATCCAGTAATGTCAAAGAGACAGTATATTCGTTTAAGAAAGTTCCTAGATCACAATTAACTGAGAGTGTCACTTACCAGTACGAACACTCGTTCATTTTCCAACACTTTCTACATCTAAATATATATCCATCAATAACTTGTGAATACGGTTGCAGACTCATTGAAGCACCGCAACTAAATATGCGAGTATTTCCTATCAATCCATTATCCAGACAGTATCTAAGAGTGTGTTCCAGGTGAAATTTTCGCCTGAGCTCATGAACAGCGTTCATTTTTGCGCTAGAATAATCGTAGGTTTCTTTAGCCAACCACTAGCAAACATTCAAGGTCATTTGTGCGTTCGTACTCTCGGGACGCTATTGTTGAACTTCGCCATGTTGCCTATTCGGCAACAGACCAAAGCAGGTGGAGAAAGTTTCGAACCCTCTGGTAATCGAGGGCATAAGTCGATAATCACTGTGTTGCTATTCCATTGGATTCCAAGTAGACGCAGGAAGTCAGCAGAACATTACGATTTTACTCAGTTCTCTGCAGTCTTTTTCATCTGGCTCCATGATTCCCCATAAACTTTCATTTCCGCTTCACATGGTCGCATATATGTCACCTTGGAGACGAACGTGCAAGTCGTCTTTTCCCAATTGGGTTCCACTCGAGGGTCTAGTACGTGATATCTCTCAGTGTTTCTCCTCAGCGTATGTCCAGTCCGTCTCCACCTTTTTCGGCATATTTTTGAGCGATAGTTGGTTAGTTGCTAGAGTTGCTTCTTGCTTATCCTTCCCAGCCACCTGGCTGTCTTATCTTCAGTATAGAATGAAGCCAACTGTTGACAAGAGTCTAAAGTAGTCTGTTAGAAATGCTTTCGGTGACGCTGCATGCCTCTGAACCATATAGAGGCAGTGACTTGACACTAGTGTTAAAATTACGAATGTTGTTGCTTGTGCAGAAGATAATATATTTCCTTACTGATTCCAGAGTAGTGAAAGTCTGTCTTCCTTTTCCGATCCTGCTTGGCTTTGACATCCATATCTGTGCCGCATGTAGTTGAAACGACGCTGCCTAGATAAGTGAAAAACATCTGAAGTACATGTTAGACTAAAAAAACTTAAAAAAAAAACACAAATTCATACAGTATGAATTGAAGTGCAATTAATGAGTTTAAAGTCTGTAATGCTTGTCTGGCTACTTTGAAGTAATGGAAAAGATTTGTAGCTCAAGCGAATGTTTTTGGTACTGTCATATTCTCTGAGTTATACGGTTTAATTGTGAAGATTTCATTGTCCTTCTTGACTACCTTTGTTGCTTTAACTTCATTGTGAGGTGAATGATGTAACTGTCTTCCCTGTGAGATCGGTCGTCCTCAAAAGTTATATTATCCTTATGTTGCCATTGATCTTGTGTTTCACCTATTGGTTAAGGGACTTGATCTATATTAATTGATAAATTCGATATCTGTCGAGTAAAGATTGATCTGTTTACTAGGTTTTGTGGGAATTCTATAGCATTCTGAGAGTTTCTGGTTCAAATTTCGACAATTCCTAGTGAAATTGGTGTGTGTAGTTACCTAGATGTATTAATATGAAGGAATACATATCATGTGTTTTGACGGCCAGTTCTTGATCTTGGAGACTAAGTCGAAGGAGACATCTACTTTTGCCACTGTAGTGTTATTGATGATTGGTACAGTGTTGATCTTGTCTTCTGTTGGATCTCTTGGCTTTCATCAGCATGGTGAATGAAATGATTGTATTGGTTTGTGTAATGTCAATGCTTTCAGTTCCATAGTAGTGATTTCAAAAATATTTGCTTCACAGATGATAGAAAGAGTTTTCCTAGGATGACATTTTGGTAGTCGTTTGATCTATGTATAGACATCCTCTAATAAGCTTGCGAGGGTATCCATTTTGAAGATAGTCAAGTGATATTTCTCCTCTGTTCTTCTAAAGACTTGGGTGCTATCTTAAGGCACAGTAGATCGAACACGATTCAAACTAATAGACTGTTGTTTAACAGAAGAATTTCCAGATCAGTTGAGTCGCAATTCTACATGTTTCTGTACACTAGATCAATGTATTGATTAACTTCATTATGTGTTTATTACAGATATATGAGAATGTGAGTTACTTGGTTGTACTGCATACGTATTTTATAATAATTCAGAACATTTGATTGGACATTAATATCTAGTGTGTTGTGTCTAGTCCTTTCTTTGGTGCAGACTGAATTCTACCAGTCAGGTTTGCAATGTGGCCACCATGGTAGGTAGCTCACCATCACGGTGCACATTGGTTTGATGATATTACATGGTTGAAGGCAATCGGCAGGAAGCCTTGGACCTAGTGTCTAATCAAAGCATCCACCACAGTCCTACAGGAGGTCAATTGCGAGCCCGAATAGCTCAGTGGTAACGTCTCTGACTGCAGCACTCACTGGGTGATGCGGGTTTGAATCTCAGAAGGGACATGAGTTCCTTCAAGGTTCCAGATAAGCCTTGGTGACTGGTGAGTGACAACTAGCTAGCACGAAATCTAGGTCAAGCAAGGCTTCCTGCAGCCGATTGCCTCCAACCATCTAAGTTTCAAAACACGTCTGACTTATTTTTGCTACCTTTTCCAGATGATATCCTGAACTTATCAGGTCTTCTTAAATCCTTGAATTGGTGATGTACACTGCCACTGTCTCTAATCTTTAAGAAATTGTTTAGGTTTTCACTACAAAAGCCATTTTCATCTGAAAGCATAACAGATACTTTACCTATGATATCATAGGATTGGTAAATCGAAAATGATGGATTTCAGTTTATATTGTGTCAAAATGATCGTAGATACCATAAGAATAAACCGTTTTAGACTGAATTCTTGAGAGTGTTTGAGGTTAGATTGTTTTGGAACGTAACAAAACATAACAGAAACGTTGTTTAGCGTCTTTTCTCTTCTTATTGTTCAGTTTATCATTAACCCCACGACTTCTCATAGGCTTTCATCTCCTCCTCACATGATCTGTACGTCACCCTTAGACTTCCAACTAGTCGTTTCCCATTCTACGACCGCCCGAGGGCCTGGTGCGCGGTATTACTCAACAGTCTCCTCTAGGTGCGTCCGATCCATCTCCACCTTATTTGGAATATTTCTTGATCAACAGATTCTTGACTGGTTCGTTCTCAGAGTTAGTTGTTGATAATTCTTTCTGACCATCTGATCCTCAGTATGCGGTCAGTGAAGGAAGCTGTTGATAAAATCTACAGTCGACTGTTGTAAATGTTTCTAGTGGCACTGGCGCCAAATTTCTTATCCATATAGAAGAACTGACTGACTCGGCAATGGTGTTGAAAATCCGAATCTTGTAGTTTCCAAAATGATTTCAGAGTGGTGGAAGTCCGTCTTGCCTTTCCGATTCCCTTTTGACATCCTCATCCATGTTGTCGCCATTAGTTAAAATGACGCTACCTCAATTAAGGCAAGGAAGTGAGGTCTTTCAAATTTCTTCTGTTGAAAGTGGTTGGTGCTTTTTGTCGTTGTTGTTGTTGGTTAGTTGGTCAGCTTCATCACTTCCGTCCTTTCTGTGTTCAATTGAAATCCTGTCGTCGTCACTTCTTCTGGAAACTTGTTGGTTTTTGCATCTAAGTCTTCGAGTTTGTATGACATTAGACATATATCGTCCGCGGAGTCCAGATCTTCTGGGGTTTTCTTATCGGTCGAACGTATTCATGTCTTCTCGCTCCCCATACACGATGTTCCGCGTAATTCATTCCACCACAATTAGGATTGTCATCAGCGGTAGTAATGAAATAATAATCGATAATATATCATTTGAAGAAATATTGTTCAATATGAAACATGCTACAATCCATCACAATAATTCTCCTCCAATTTCTTCGAAATTTTATAACAGTAGACAGTATAAAATCTATTTTAAAATGTCTATGGTTAACACATTGTGCTTCAAGGACGTGATTCAGTGATTAAAGCAACATAAAGTACAGTAAATGTCATACATTTTGATATATGGAAAATTAGATAACCGAATGATTTAATTAGACGACATGAGTTTTAGCTATTCACTTCGGTGGACAGTATTGTTCGTCATCACCTGAAGTTAGGACTTTAGGTGAACATAGAGAAAACAGAGGTAGGTGATGAAGATTCCTAGCCAACAGCAACGGCAACAACAACAGACAACAATCAGCTTAAATGCGAGGAATCTAAAAGAAGAAACCTCCTTTACTTACCTGAGAAGCACCGTTTTAACTACAGGTGGACGGAACTGATGAGGATATCAAAGTGAAGATCGGGAAAGTAAGGCAAGCTTTTATTACTCTCAAGTTTGTGTGGAGATCAACAGCACTCAGCATGAAAAATAAGATCCGGATTTTCCACTCCAATGTGAAGTCAGTGCTACTTACTATACGGATCAAAGACTTGGCACCACGTCACGAGTGGCACTTCGAACAAACTACAGACCTTCATCAACACCTGTCTTCACTCAATACTCAAGATCAGATGGCCAGCCAGAACGGATCAGCAAGAGGGAGGGATCTCTGGGAACGAACCAACCCAGCAGGAACCAATGGTGCAAGAAATATGCAGGAAGAAATGGAAGTGGGATTAGCCATTCTCTTTAAGCTCGAGTGGAACCCCAATGGAAAGCGTCGAGTTGGTCGTCAGTACGAGGGTGACATGGAGTGGAGGAGGTGATGTGAAGAGGATATGAAAGCATGTGAGCAGACGTGAAGCCAGGTAAAAATGTTGGTGGAGAACCTAATACAATGGGACGTACGGCTGAAGCCCTATGTTCCCCTAGGAATTAAAGGGAACAATAATAGTAATATCTAGACTCATTGAACTGATCAAGTATCGTCAGCAGAACACTTCGGAAACTAGATTAAGAAATCATTTTGAGCAGTGTGCTTTGTATAGATGCTTTGAAGTGAAGAGTTGTGAAATATTTATTTGGACAATGCTTTTATGCGTGTTGCCACAATATTCTCAACTTTAATGAAGTCTTGTCACTGAATACTATAGTCAGTAGTGTTTTTCACAGGAACTTATAACTATTGCAATAATGGCAAATCAATTCATTTAGAATAACATTTTGAAATATTAAACCATGCTTGTTTGATTATGTTTCAAGCTTATCAAGTGTCGTAAACTTTTATGTCATCTAAATCCATCAATACTAGATGAAGGTTTTCTCTTTAAATTTTTCACAGATGACGGAAATGTTGGATCAAATGTTATCACTGGTGGATCTGTATCCCCACTTTCCTCATCCACTATATCAGGTGGTTTATCTGAGTCGACTGTTCCTTCAAGTGCTAGAATAATGAGTCCCAACCCTATGCAGCCTATGACTATGAGCGGTGGTGTTGGTGTAAGTCAACCGCCGCCTTCTACCCTTCCACCACAAGTTCCTGAAGAACGTAGACGTTGGAAGAAAGAAGAATTGTTGGAACAAGCTATGATGGCTAGATTACCATTTGCACAATGGAATGGTCCTACAGTTGTAGCATGGTTAGAAGTATGTGCTATGCTTTTTCTAAACATTTTCTGTGCAGATGAATTATCCAAAGTTTTTCATAGGGTCCCAGTGGCTTAATGGTCTACAAGCTAGCTCGCTGGCCTTGTAACCAGAAGGTCCTGGGTTCGAACCTGGCGTGGAGGTGCCTACCGCTGGAGAGTCCCAAACTAGGACGAAACAGCTTTCCAGTACTCCCTGCAGGTTTTCTGGTGATTCTCTAACTGATGTCAGCAGTGAAATACGAATTAAACATATGTAGACTGATATTAAATGTTCAAAAAATTTATGGTTCTGAATAACGGAAGAAACAGCGATTAAAACGTTGAAAATAAAGGTATATACTACTGGTTAATATGAGTAGTTTTAGGAATCACTCACTTTTAAATTGTTGACCAGGTTGAAGTGATATAATCACGGTTTCGCTCTTTTGGGGTGCATTCATCAGCTTGGCTTAGATCAGAGAGGTGAATCAGTTCAAATCACCCAAATCCTAGTTAGCTGTTTAAGTGAACTGGTAACACTTATCATCGATACACAATATGTGCGATCGGTTTGATACTATAAACAGCAATCAAGAAGCAAGCATAATTTCATGACGACGTAATTTCACATCTCCAACTATGGTATTCGCAAATAACCAACTCCATTCCACTGACAGTAATGTTCAAAGTTTTCACAATGATTTTATTTAGCAGCATCAATTATCGGTTTTTTAATAATGTTGTTGTCAAAATGTGATTGCGGAAATTCCCAATTTCGGCCATGTGTAGTTGTCACGCAGGTAAATGATGATCAGACTTTTTGCCTTAATAGTAGTATATTATATTTTTTTGATTCTTTGACTTCCGAATGGAGTATAGATTCTTAATAGGACACTAACATTCCACTGGGTTCTCTGTTTTCACCTTGGCTAACCCTATTGCCATTCAGAAGCCTTCATTTCCTCTTCGCTACATCTTCCTCGGACCTTTGTCTAACTTGTTGCTTCCTATTCGGGTTCCACTCGAAGGCCTTCCCAGCGTATGTTGCTACGAATTTCATCCCAGGGGCTTCCGTGCTGATTTCTGTTCGCTAGTCCTGGGACAGAATGAAAAAAAGCGGAGAGGTGGTCAGCCCATGATGTGGCGTCATGAGACGAAGGATATTTGTGGTAGTTTAGCATCGGTTGGTGCTTTGCCACTCCCTGGTTGAAGTTCTAGAGGCAGCTCGAATTGGTGGTTTGAAACGTTATCGGATATAGCCAAAAATTACAATCAATGGTAAGCATGCTGCTGGCGAATGCTGTCTGGTCTCGTTAAATATAAATGCTTTCTTGTCAGATGAAATCCTTCATTTATACTCTTTTCATATGTTATTTTATTATTGTTATTATTGGGTGGCGCATCTTCTTAGTGCCATACTGCACCAGATTTTGCGTTTTAAATAAGTTAGTAAACAGCGGATGTTCAACGCATCTCCATTTCCTTCTGCATATTTGTTGAGTTATAGGTTGGTGGGTGGTTAGCTGCCTTTCAGAGTTCCCTGTTGCTTATCCTCTCTAGCCGACCGTCTGATCTTTATTATCGAGACATTAAAGGCATATTTTGATGGAAATCTGCATTACAATTGGTGGATGGTGACTAGCAGTAGAATCCACCAGGATGCGCATTTCGTCCTAGTTGGGACTCGTCATCTGGATGTACCTGCATTTCTCAGTGAGTGATGATGTTCCCACCGAGGCTCGAACCCAGTACCCATAGTTTCAAACGCCAAAGCGTTATCCACTAGACCACTTGGGCCACGAGAGCCACCTCTTTTGCAATGGGTCATATTGATTTAATTTAATTTCAGATTTTCCCGTCGATTGATTGGACCGAAGTGCTTGGTCTCAAGCTGACATGTCGGCTTCTTGTGCAGATGCTTCGACGATGTCTGGGCAATAATTAGAATTTTAATTGGTGGATGGTGACTAGCAGTGGATCTGCATTAGTCCATTGGATATGCTTTTGATGCATCCATATGCTAAGTTTCTGGAGTATACAGAAGAAGCACTGACTTGACACCGGTGTTAAAATCTCCAATCTTGTTCTGTCTTGCTTTTCCGACCCTGATTTTTACATCTTCAGTCGCTTATAGTTGAAACAAAATACTGCCCATTTAGATGAAGGAGATAACTTCTTTTATATTTCTCCTATTGGATGATGGTGTTTGCCGTTTGATATAAGTATAAAACTTGGGCACTGTGGTACAGTATAATTCCATTATGGATATGGACTTGATCTGATTATGAGCAGCAATAAATTGTGCTCGAAACGTCATCAGCTAATATTGTAGCGACAGAAGGCAAGAGTCAGGTAGCAGATCGTTTATTAAGGAAATCAATACATATTTATAGGTTTTCATGTACATATTATAAAACATTGTTAGCACAAAAACGCAGTCCTCTGATTGGTTGTTTCTCACAGAAAGTTAACCTTGAATCTCTTTGTGACTGTATCTTGAATGTCAGATCATCTATATGCTAATTGTATCCGCCTACGCAATACCTTTGTTCTCATTTTTCTCACGACCAATATTGGGGACATAAACATTGACGTAAATTACCGTCCCCAATCTGACTTGCGGCCAGCTCTCACCACAATATTACCGTACAACACTGTATGATTTATCAAAATAAAATCTTATCCATAATGGAGTGTTTGGCGTTTGTTGTACTGTTGATATGTCTCCATCACCTGCTCCTCACTTCTCTGCTCCCTGAAATTCGATCTTTTTCCCTTGTTCCTGTATAATTCTTCGTCTGATGAATAGTATTACTACATTATAGAGTTAGTGTAGTTATATAATCATAGTTCATATGCCATTAAGTAATCCGATTTCAAACATTCATAAATGTTCGATGTTTATGAGTTTTTTTTGTAAATTAAAAGCAAGTTTTTATTCACTACACACACACACACACATACGTTACTTGTTAACCTTATTCTGTTTTCGATTTTGTTATTTTTTAATACATTTGCCCTACATTTCTTCTCTGTTATTCCGTTTTTATTGTTGTTTTTGTTGTGTGTTGTGTTTATTGTAATATTCTAACCTCCTGTCTTGTTATTGCTTACACTAGTTATGGGTTAGTATGCCAGCCTGGTATGTAGCTGCGTGTAGAGCAAATGTTAAATCAGGTGCAATTATGGCATCATTATCAGAACAAGAAATACAACGAGAAATTGGCATTAGTAATCCTTTGCATAGGCTAAAACTACGCTTAGCTATACAAGAAATGGTGGCTTTAACTTCACCAACACCAGTTCCTAAGCCAAGTACAAGGTGAGTATAATGTTCTATGTATTGTACATATATATATTATATATATATATATATATATTACCTCTAGTTCCGAGTGGAACATAGGGCTTCAACAACACATCGCCACTTCGTCCTATCTTCTGCCGTCCTCTTCAGCTTGAACTACGGCTGCCTACATTCTCTCATCTCCTCCATGTCACTCTCTCACTGACGACCCACTCGTCGCTTCCCATTGCGATTCCACTTGAGCGATGGCCTGCATTGCGCGCAATTTTACTTGAAGACCTCCTAAATGTATGCCCGATCCATCTCCATTTGCTCCTAAATATTTGTTGAGCGATCGGTTCTTGGTCAGTTTGTCCCCAGCCAGAATTTCTTGTTGCTATTATTTTTCTGGTCAGCCAGCCGGGCATTTGATCTTCAGTATGGAGTCAGTCAGCCAGCGAAGTGGGTAGCTGTTGATGAAAGTTTGCAACCTGTTTGAAATCTTTTTGTAACACGCCAAGTTTCTGATCCGTATAGAAGGACCGACTTGACATTGGTGTTGAAAATCCGAATTTTGTTCCTTATGTTGAGTCAGTGCAGAAGATTTCTAAATTGATTTTGGGTTGATGAAGGCGTATCTCGCCTTTCTGATTCTTACTTTGACATCTTCATCCGTTCCACCTGTAATTGAAATCATGTCTCCTAGATAAGTGAAGGCGGGAAGTGACCTCTGTTAAATCTCTTCCGTTGATGGTGATTGGTATATATATATATATATATATATATATATATTCATGAATTATGAATGGTTTAATGTTGAGGAGACTATAATTAGTCACTAACTAGTTGGATGTATCTAGTCCTTTGTTTGGTGCAGACTGAACTCTGTCAGTCAAGTTTGCAATGAGGCTGACGAGTGCTAACTAGTACGAAACCTAAGTCTTAGGCTTCTTACCGATTGGTAGATTTTTCTACTAGAGAATAGTTGAAAATACAAAAAGACTACTAAGCTTCTGTTTCTGTACTCTACACGCGTACATACGTCTGGTATTTTCTGACTGTGTTCAAGACCATCATGTCACTTAAAGAAAGGGTTACTGTTTATTCATGATAAAGTCCATCTTAAAATCAGTGAACTTCTCATAAGGCAAACAAGCTAATTTCAGTCTGATACTTGCTAGTGACTTGCTACAGGACGGAGTTTCCTGGAGTTCTAGTGAGAAGTTGTGACCAGTGAGGTCCTTTCAGTCAAGTGTGAGGATAGATTTCCCGCTGATGACATTAGTTGGTGTCAGTCGCGCTAAATCAAGAATTAGTAGGAGTCAGAATTCATGGGCTGACCCTGGAATTGGGTCTCAGTGGTTTGATGGTATACGAGCTTGCATTGTAACCGGAAGGTCCTGGGTTCGAACCCTAGCGATGATTCCCAAACTAGGATGCAACAACTGTCCAGTACTCCCTAGCGGATCTCAATAGTTCTCTAACTGATATCAATTCGTGGTCAAACTCGAAAAACAAACCTAGTCCGTAGAAATCAATTCTTTATCATTTCAGTACATTACCCATCAGGAGAGTCCACTGTCTCCTTGGATATCGGATGACGACGACTAAGCCTTATTTCTAATTTATTAGCATTGGATTTGAAGCAGTGGGGATTCCTCGATGAGATCATATTGCTGATAATTTCCAAATTGCAGTCAAAAGCGTTGGTTGCAGCTCTTTGATTTCACTGATTCAACATCTGAATTCTATTTAAGAAGTAAAATATTGAAAGTAATCGAATCCTGATAAAGTTGAATTTTCTTTTTGGACTCTTTCTACATACACATTAGGAGTGAACTCACAGTAAATCTCAATTGTACTGTAAATCTAGGTAGTTCACCAATTTGTGATAATGTGAAATTTAAACAAACTTGAACCGGTTTGGACAAATTAAATTATCAGTCTACGGCAGAATACTTGTCATAATGTGGTCGGGCAGCCTAGAAGTCTGACCATATGCAACCCATATAGTTGGTTATCTGCTGGCTTAACATTCCGAAGTACATGATATTTGAATAGAATTTATCTTTGTTTGTTTTTTCCTTCACGTTCCCAGTGGAACATAGAGCCTCAAGCTAGTGGCTCGAAGTTTCTGTAGCATTGTTTTTAATTTTACAGGATGGGGTTGGTAGCCTCATCCGCAACCTTTCCTCTTTACCAGTATTATTTCTGGCTTGGCGAGGTAAAGGAGTGCGTTGGTGGCCGATGATCAAACCCCGGACCATGTGCATGGTCGGCGAGCGTACTAACCGACGCACCGGAAAACCTGGGAGTACTGTACAGCTGTTTCACCTAGTTTGGGACTCTTCAACAGTACGCACCCACCGAGGTTCGAACCCAGGGCCTTTTGGTTACAAGGATAGCTCGTAGATCATTGAGCCACTGGGACCCGATCTTTGTATTCTAGAATCAAATTGTTCTCACTAGCATGGACCAGTCTGTCTTCTATCCTTATGTGTATGGACTCTGGGATGAGAAGTAAAATCGGTGATCAGTATTAGAAAAATCAGTGGAATTATTACATCACCACCGATATAAAATACTAAGTAGAACTAAAATGTGGATGAGGCTTGGTGCTCAAGTATGGTGTGCCAGCTGTAGAGTCCCCTGAACTCATCACTAACATTTAGGCTAGACAAATGTATATGAAAGCAAAGAATTCAGCGAAGAAAATTCTTTCTAAGACAACTTCATTTTCATGGCTGTACAATCGTATATATATATATATATATATATATATATATATATATATATATATATATATATATGAATTACAATAGACAATAATATTCATTTTTGTGTTTGTGTGTGTGTGTGTGTGTATTGAAGTTTGACAGTGAGTGGAAATACTAAAGTGCGATAGTATTGGTGTGTAGGATTATGAGTTACAATTAATTAGATACATGAATGAATAAAAGTCAATCTGAACGAAGAATATTCTTTTCAATAATTTCTCTTCAGGTTCTTACAATTATGAAATAAAATATTTGTGGTCGTTACAATAAGGCCAGTTATGCGCCGGATACATTTTTAACGTAGAATAACAGGTTAGCGGTTATGCGGTGTCAATATAAATAGTCGTATTTGAGTGTGACAAACGTGCTAGGCTGAAATCGATTAGAAAATATTGTAAAACGGGAGACAATGGTGATGATTAATCATAATAGATTTGTAGAGTGTGGGTAGGAAAATTGACAAATCAGTTCAATTAAAACAATTAGTCCCTTTGATAAATTTGAACAAGGCATTAAGAAGACAAATTTCGCGAGATGATATCGTCATTTCGTAGTTTCTTTACAACCGCTTTACAACTAACATGGTTAACAATGATAAAATAAAGTTCATGAAAATTACTCAGTTAAATAAAAACAAAAGTACATACTAATGACCAATCATATTAAGATAGGTCATGCAGTCCAGGGTAGGCGAAGATTGAAGTCTATTGATTTTTGTACACACAGTTTAGGCTGTATGTGATTAATCCAAAGTGCTTCCATCACCTTCAATAACCAACCTTGAATTAGAGTTATGTGAAATAATTGTGAAACAGTCATTAATATTTATTTTGTGACCAGACATTAATAAGTGTTTTGCAATGGATGATGCTGGATTTCTACTAAGATTAATCGCGTTAGGATTTTCGATATGCTTTACTAGCCATTTTGGAATATGTTCTTTTCGACGACATTGGAACATTCTGTTAGTTCTACCTATATAGGTGTCACCGCAGCTGCAGGTGAACTTGTAGATACAGTTTGAAGTAGAGTCCACAGAATTTCGTCCTTTAATCGTAGGAACAGGGATCGAAAATGTTCGGCAAGTGAGAAAAAGAGATGTGGCGGCGTAGAATGTGCGTTTGATGGCTGATCGAAGTCTTTGAGTTGTCAACTGCATAATCTGGTCGCCCTTGAATGGTAGATTAATAAAGATGGCTTTCTTTGGTACAGAAGCTGTCTTTTCGAGATGTGGTTTTTCTTTGCTGTGACAAGTGATAAAGCTCTCCGGATAACCATTAGCTAATAAAACTGAATGTACATGTCGAAGCTCATCCATCAGTGTGTCACTCGTGCATATTTTTCGGGCCCTTGAGAACAAACATTTCACTAGGGAACGTTTATACTGGATAGGAACAAAACTGGTAAAATGAAGATATTGTCCAGTCCATGTTTGTTTACGAAAAATAGAGCGCTGAATCGTTCCATCATTTCTCCTAATCATAGTAATATCCAGGAAACCGAGTTTGTTATTCGATTCTAGTTCGGAAGTCACTCGAATATTTGGATGAATATGATTAAATAGAGTAATGAAGTTTTCAATAGATTTACTATTATTACCAATAATAAGAGTATCATCAACATAACGTTTATACAGCATAAATCCTCCAAGCATACCTTGCATTTGTTTCTCTAATTTCGACATAAATATATCTGCTAACAGGGGCCCCAGAGGGCTCCCCATCGCAACACCATCGATTTGTTTATATGCCTTTTCTTGGAATGTGAATCTAATATTTTCTGTACACATTAAGATTATGTCTTTGATGTAAGTGACGGGAATGGGTAAGTTTATGCCGTTGCTTGTGATGTAATCGCAAATAAAATCAACAGTTTCATGAATAACATATAACATACGAATCAAATATGAATGAATAACTAAATAATAAATAGAGGTCAACCTAAAGTTCATTGTACAAGTGTAAAGCAGATCATCGGCAAATAAATTACACTCGGAAATGTGAATATGTGAAGATGATATTATGGAGACGACATAAGATGAGTGAAATTTTTTCAAAGTAGTTGACTAGATAACAGTGTTAGAATATGATAACATAAAGTCATCAAGTGGACAGAAATGATGCCTTCAAAGTTATCTATCACATTCTATCGGGCCTTTCGAACAGAATTTGAACCCACTATGGGAATTAATTCGAGAGAACAATCCTAGTCTTTGCATACAATAAAAGAAGTTTGTTCTACCTTTGTCCCTTCATTGGCCTTGGTAAAGTCTAACTTAACCCCCTTCCCACCCTTTCTTATTTTTCATGATACTTATTTAAACTTTGATTATCTGTTCACTTCACCTTTAGTGTTACGTAACTTTTAACATATGACCTAATTTATTTATTGAATTGTCTATATATACACATATTACTACCATCGTTATTCTTCTTATCGCCACCTGCATAAACCTTATTATCAATATTTTGTTATCATTATAATCATCGTTATTAATGACGTTCAAAACATTTACCACATTATTATTAATACTATTATTACTATTATTCGATCCACAAAATCACCGTCATTGGTTAAAATTTTTTCTATAGAAATCTATGTAAATTAGAGTAAAGCCTGAAGAAGATCTAATTAAAAACAACAATATTAGTCGCTTATATTTCTTGTCCTAATATTAATTAATGGGAATATTTAAAGATTTGAAATCATCAAGCTCTAATTACTACGGAAACATTTGTCTGAATGGATAAATTTGTTCAGGGGATTAGAAATCACCAGCTGGACAGTGTTTGTTTTGACTATATCACAAATTGGATCGTAGGTACCTATCGGTGATATAAATTCAATCGATCTACCATAAACCATCAGTGGTTAGGACTCTTGCAGACCATGCGCATGGTCCGGGGTTCGATCCCCTGCCGACGCACACCCGAGATCAATGTTCGGCCTGCAAGATTTGGACTACCGATATCATATGCTGAAAATCCCATACTTGTGCCGAAAATACTGTGTGGTTTCAAGGTAGAATAAAAAAATGAAATAAATAATATTCATATATGTATATACCGAATCAGACGTTCAACTTTCAACTACTGACTCGTGTTTTCGAATTCCGTTGCCCTCTCCCTACCAAATTTTTGCTCACTCAGGTAGTATCAATAGTATTGAAACAATAATTGTGACAAAATGCCAACTGCATGGAAATTGAAGTGGTTGTTGGATGCTGAGGGAGAGAGAGAGAAATATGAAAACAGCCTATGATGTTTGTCATTTCTAATCTTTTTATGTATATATTTTGTGAGATAAAATACATTGACAATAATATTAGCCTCACTCTGGAAATTATGTTCACACACACACACACAATACAGAATTCTCAGAGTAACTTCTCGCAAACTACCTGCGCCATGTATAGAATCTTCAAGTTAAACATTCATCGACAGTCCACCGTATGTGATGCAACGTCATTCTATCTAAAACAATATACTGAGTCTCCTACGATGACACGTGCTCCCTTCATTTTCTTCTTGAAACGCACAATAGTTGGTTGGAAGTCAGCTAAAAGTTTGCGTGGATGTATGTTGCCATTTAAGGACATAATTGGAAGATTTAAACAAAAAGAAAGGGAGAAAAGTAGATACATTATGGTAACGGAAACTTTTTTTTAGCCCCGTGGTTTGAAAAGACCGCCAGAATTCTTCAATTATTGAGGACTGAATTCTACATTGCTATTAATTGCTTTTTTTAAAACGGAAATTTAAACTTCATAGTTTTATTAGTCAATATTTGTTTTCTTAATGCGTCTTGTCTTTTTTTGTGTGCGTAGTCGTTTGGCATTTGGTGATATGAACCATGAATGGGTTGGCAATGTATGGCTGCCTAGCCTCGGATTGGCTCAATATCGTCCAGCTTTTATGGAGTGTTTAGTCGACTCACGTATGCTTGACCATCTGACAAAACGTGATCTACGAACTCATTTAAAAATGGTTGATAATTTGCATAGAACAAG
Organism: Trichobilharzia regenti; assembly: GCA_944472135.2. NCBI lineage: Eukaryota > Metazoa > Platyhelminthes > Trematoda > Strigeidida > Schistosomatidae > Trichobilharzia > Trichobilharzia regenti. The sequence continues at coordinate 32,678 of CALYDD020000292.1, read as the reverse complement.
TTTACTATATGGTATTGTCTGTTTAAAACGCTTAAATTATGATCGACTGGAATTGGAGCGTAGACAACGTGAAGCTGCACATCCTGATAGCATTGGTAAGCCCTGCTTTATGTTACTTATAATAAACTTTAATGTTGACGGGTTTTTTCTGTACAACGAAGACTGTTACATATTTCTATTGATCTGTTTCCGTATTACTAGTGTATATACGATAAAGTTCAATCGGTAATAACTTGGCGTCATGCATAAATACATAGTACTATATACTACTGATTGGTTGAAATGAGTAGTTGTATACCACTCATACCAACCACTAGTACTTGCTAACCAGATCAGAGTGATCTAAACACAGGACGGTTGTATCGTTCGTTTGGGTGGAGCTCTTCAGTGACGCACCCAGTTTAACCCAGCTAAGAGCACCTAATCAGTTCAAATCGCCTGATTCCTGTCCGTCAATGTTGAATTTCAAGATAGATTTTGCCGAGAATTAAAATCAGTTAGAGAAACACTGAAATCAGTGAGTGGTGGACAGCTATCCGACGTTAGTTTAGAATGAAGTCTACTCTAAAATCAACCAACCCCCTTCAGGGTTTTTAACCCAACATGAACGATTAAATTATGATATCAGGTTTAGTCACGGATTGATATCATTTAGAGAACCATTAGAAACCAGGGATTAGTGCACTGTTAGGGATTCATCGGTAGTGTGAACCAGTGATCCCACTGGGTATTGGATACCAGAACCTTCAGGTTTCGAAGCGAACTCATTGAACATTCGACCAGCTGGACGGAATTCACTGACTAGCCCATGAATTCTAACTCCCGTTAATCTCCGATTTTTAGTGCCAATGTCATCGGCGAGTACTTTTTTCTTGAGCTTAACACTCCCTGGTTTTCAAATATTTTCTGCATAACATCAATATGTAATTGCACTTGGAACCAGTCAAATTCCTACAAACTAACACTTGAGAAGTGTGATATTTTTTTGACATACTCCTCACATTAATGAGTCATCAAGAAGCTTAAAAATATTGTGTTGTTCACGCGTAAATGGATAGTAAATTATATCGGTTAAATTTACAGTTAGGATATTCTGCACTTCGAGATGACCTTCAATAGATTTGACTGAGAAGTCATTGGGAAACTGCTTTAACACTACGGTGTGCAATGCCAAGCCTTTATCAACCTCATTAAACAGCTGGCTAATGACAATTCCATGTGTCAGGTGATCCACAACGGAAAACTCAGCGAGGCGTTTGAAGTGAATACAGGAGTAAGACAAGGCTGCCTGTCTGCCTGTTATCACCGATGACATTCTTAATTGTGGAGTGGATTATGAGGAAGACTGAGGGGATCGAGGAGACAAGAATACGCTGGACGACGACAAAGCCGTCGAATGACATTGCGCGCAATGCAGTCCGTATTTCGAGTGGAATGACAATGGGAAACGACGAGTGGGTCGTCGGTGCGAGGATGACATAGACGAGATCGTGTGGCGAGGAGGAGATGAGAGATAATGGTCAATCGTGAACCCATCTGAAGACAACGGCAGAGAATAGAAGAAAGTGGAGATGTGTTGTTGAAGCTTTATGTTCCACTCATAACCCAAGGGAATAATAATAATATTGTGCACCCTTTTATTGATATAGCATGGTTGGCTGCACTGATTTCTCCTTGTTCCTTTAGAAATCATCATTCTCTTTAAAGGTTAAAATACACCTTACTGATAAGTACTAATGAATCAACAATCTAGATACCAGGGTCTTGTGACCGACTAAATGACTTACTAACTGACTGAATCTTCAAAGTGAAGCTTCCCACAGAAGTGCGACACTTCCAGTTGCCTTAAATTATGCAACACATTGACGTACTAAGTTAAACTGTTGTGTAACAGGAAACAAAATATGATTGTGAACAGTATAAACAAACTAGAAATATCTCCTACCCCCTTTCTCGTTGCCTTGACTTTAAAGACACATCACCTAACTGGTTAACTCTTTGACTGACTGTCTTATCAGTGTGGAATTGTACACAAAAGTGTGGCAGTTCAAAGAGAGATGCATTTAAAAGTAGAAAAAATGAGTGGTAATAAAACTGCAATGAATGAAGATGTCTTGGAGTGAGAAAGCATAATCGGATGAAGATCTAATTATACTGAAGCATTGATTTTTGTGACTGATCACAAACGGACTTAAGTTAAAGAACCCTTGAAAGTCAGGGAGCACTACTCAGGTTTTTTAACCCTTGTTTAGAACTCTTCAGCAGCACATACTGATAACCCCCTCGGAAAGTTGAACCCAGGACCTTTTGGACTCGATGCTTCTTCGTAGACCATTCAGGTCTCACTTCTGTGAAGTCATGATATATAGCACTACCGTTAGCCAATAGCATCGACTAGTATTTGTCCTCACATCCAACTTGGTCTACCCACCTGAAATTCAGACAACTTCAAATCCACTACTTTAAAATTGACTTTCATATTCAATACTCTTCAAATTAAAAAAATATTTACTCCTTGGCGAGGTTCTAGGTTCTATCTAACCTTTATATGGACTATACTACTGTATGCTTATGCATTTTCTAACATTTATCATACTACAGTGGTTAAAGTGAGTAAACCAAATCAAAGTACAATATAAAACGACCAATAACTAATGACCAATAATTCTATTATTGGAGAGTAGCATCCTTTTTGAGTGTCATAACTTCAACCTCTAGTGTTATAGCAAGAAAAAGTATGATGCCTTTTTCTCTCTCTCTCTTTCCTCTTTTGTTTACATTATCAAATCAATTGCTATCAAAAATTGACACCATATGACTAAACAACAAAAAAGGCAAACATCTAACATGTGTGTGATTGACATAATTCTAAATGATTAAATGCTTCTTGTTATCTGACGACTACTGCATTGACTAACTAACCTTTTACTTACTGTGCCTTTCCGTCATCAATCATAATTATCATCTATCTATCTAGTTGAAAATGTGAAGTTATCAAGATTTCTAAACAATCATTCCCCTCCCCTCTCATCCCATACCCTGCCTAATCGCCCCTCCCCCGAAAAAACAGCAAAACAAATATGTCAAGTTATGATATTTAGACAAACGTGTGTTCATCCTATGATAATAACAATAATAATAATACTGTTGACTTGTTTGTTAGATTACAGATTGTACAGACATAATGCTAAAGTTAAACTCTTCTGTGATTTCTTGACTTGAATAAAGTATATATATTACATCCTCTCTGGGATTGATAAATTATATTTGGCAATCCTCTGACTAAGTAAAGAGAGATTCTAAAACAAGTGTCATATGCCAATCAAGTTCTTCGGTTGATAACATGATTATTACATATTTTATCCTTGTTACTCTATTAATATTTCTATGGGTTCTAAATGGGCAAAGTTCAACAATAGCATCCCAAGGGATGCAAACGCATGGGTGTCCTTGAGCCGGCCAGCCAATCATAAAAATGCGGAAATTTTGCCTGAAAAATGACGTATATTTACAAGAAAATGCATGGAAACACACTAAAATGTTTATCTTTCTCTCTGACATGACTTAAAAAATACATCCAAGTTATAATAAGGAGTTTCGGTTGCTAAGTTAGACTAGTTTCTGTACATGTATTCATTCATCGAGGTGACAGAAAATGAGCTGGTTTTGTGAACCGTTCATCTCTCCTATCCTGTTGTGCGGTCTTCCTTAAAGAAGTTCTCGGCTGAATTACTATTGCTTCCAGTAAGACGGTCGACTACTTATCAGGAAACTGTGGATAAGGAGACATTAAAGTGAATGGCATTAACTCTAAATCTATCCCTAGTCGTAACCTTAAACTTAACACTAATCCTAACCCTAATTGCAACCCTTATCCTAACCGTAAACCTAACCATATTCCTAATTATAAACCTAATCCTAACCCTAACCCAATACTTACCTTGACCCTAATTCTAACACTAGCGAGCTACTTACACATTGTCAAAACAGTACTTAAAACCGTGATCTGAGTGAAATTTCCTGGTTATTTGGCAAATAGCATTGATATTTCAGCATTGATAATGACAGGTGCCGTCAGCTAACGACTAGCATGCGTTCAAGGCTATTGGAGCATTCGCACTTTTGGGACTGTATTGTTGAACTTCGCCTCTGAGTGGAGCATATACAGCTTCAACCATCACATCTTCGTTTCACTTCCTTCTCTGCAGTCTTGTTTTAGCTGGCTTCACGATTGCCTATTAGCGTTCTTCTCTTCCTCACGTGATCTCTTCTTCCATGTCACCCTTTAACCCATTAACTTGCACAGCATCGAACGTGAAGTAATTTGGAGGCTGTTTCAAAACTACACAGACTTTGGAGGAGGAGTGAGATTACAGGACTAAGTTAGACCGAAGAAGAAGATTCTAGAAGATCAGGACTTTTTGGATGATTTATGTTTCATGTCTTAGAAACTCGAAGGCCTATAGGCGAAGACCAGCAAACTGGCAAAAGAAGTGACAAAGACGGGATTTGAATTGAAAATAGAGAAGATGGAGTTATTGAAAATAGTCAAGCAACACCATTAATGGGAGATATTTGGAGGAAGTTATTTCTTTCATTTCCTATCTGCATGCACCATTGTTTCAACTACATTATGCATTCCGCACAGATGAGGATGTCAAAGGTAGAATCAGAAGAGCAGGTCAGACCTTCATTAATCTGAAATCATTGTGAAAATCTGCTGCACGTCACCTGAAACATTTCCAATAAGCTGAGGCAGTCTTTCACTAACAGCTGTCTTCACTTCAGACTGAATACGAGATGGCCAGAAAGGATTAGCAACAAAACTTTCAGTCAACGAACTATCTAAAAAACCTATTGCACAAGAAATATTCCGAAGAAAATGCAGATAGATTGGACAAATGCTGGAAAAAAACCGTTAGGTGGCATCACTAACAAGACCATATAGTAGTTTACGCTGAATGGTAAACGACGAGTCGGGCGTATATTTGAGGGTGACATGGAGGGAATCGTGCGGGAAGGAGATGAAAGACTATGGGTAGTCGTGGAGCCAACTAGAGAGGATGGCAGAGAATAGAATGAAATGGATATGTGCTATTGAAGCCCCGAGGAAACAATAAGAGTAATAATCGAGTGGGTTTGTTAGTCTCACAAGTAACATTCCCTGTTTACCGGGATTGTCATCAACTATGCGTGGTTAAGGAGTTTAGTGTAATCGTATGTTATCGTATGATTCGATGTTATACATAAACAATTAACATTGTCAATAATAATTATTCTTTTGCTATTTTTGTGGATGCATATAACTGTAGAGCCTCGTGATCAATAACGTATATCGAGAACAAATTGTTTATTTAATTAAGGTGTTTAGAAATTGTTTACAAGTAAATAACAGCAACAGCAGCAACAAAAAATCTTAGATTGTATTTTGAAGAAATTTTAATATTTACAGAAGCTAAAACTTTGTGTTATTTAGTTATTCAACGCTAGCAGTAAAAATCTAAAAATCACACTTCGTCCTATTTAGGACTCGTCATCTGGATGTACCCGCATCTCTAGTAAGTGATAGTGTTTCCCACGCTAACGACCATCGTTTCAAATACTGAAGCGTTATTGGCGAATTCTAGGTATCATAGCTAAAACCCAGTGACCTTGAACAACCAATCAGAATTCAGATGCTAAAAAAAGTCGAATAACCGTTAAAAAAGTGTATAAAAACATTGTGAATATGATATCACACTGGATAATTGTATCTCTTATGTGTTGTAAGAATGTCTCACAGTAACTCCAAAAATAATCCGTAGACAAATTGTATCATGAGCGATAGATTTATTCATGCAAATGATTGTAGATCATGGCACTTTGGGATCCACTGACGTTCTTCAGATGGTTCTTTGACCAACCCCTAACCCTAAGCCTTAACAGAAAAAAGTACCTGGGGAATAAGGAAAATGCTGCACCTGCGTTCACAAACGGATTTTCTTTTATAAAATCATTTGATTTGGAATGACGTTTCTCAGCACTCCCTAAATCCGACTGGTTCTTGAAAGTCAGATTTTGATGGACTTTGACTTTGGTTACTTTAACCTCGCCACATTGTCCACTAGGCCGCTAGGCCATGAGATTCAAATCTTGTGCAAGGATGTTGTTTGTCTAAGTTATTTCGTATTTCCTAGTTGGGTCGAAGCACTCCATAGCCTACTTGACAAAAGAGATCGAGCATATTTCTCTAATAAAATTGTGTCGATTGGAAATAAAAATCAATATATGTTTTTTTTAATTATATTTATCATTCTTTTGAGTTCTGAGTGAAACCTAAAGCTTCCTTAGAACAGCCCCATTCCATCTGTTCTCTGCAGTCCTTCTTAGCTGGTTCCACGATTGCCCAAAATCTCTCACCTCGTCGTTCTCCATTCGGGTTCCACTCGAGGGCCTGTTTGGCGTGTGATGACACTCAATGGTCTCTCCAACGTGTGCCCAAACTATCTCCATTCACTTCGGCACATTTGTTAAGCCTAGTTTAGTAGCCGGAAAAACAGGAAAGGTTGAGCTTGGAGCTAACGATCTTCCTCCCAGAAAATCAATCCACTCACTACAAAACTTTAAAGTACAGTAAAAATGTGAAAACGCAACTTGAACATAATATATGAACCATTTCGTTGAACATTGAAACATTCTTGATTTGCTTATTTTTCTGTTTTAATTGATGAATAGATTTATTAGTTTGGTCCTGTGAACGTGTTCAAGCTTGGCTAGATGAAATTGGTCTTAAAGAATATGCACCAAATTTAAACGGGTCCGGTGTACACGGTGGTGTGATTGGCTTACATCCTGATTTAAATGCTCAACAATTAGCTTTAACACTTCAAATTCCTACATCGAATACAACAGCTCGTGCTACACTAGCTAGAGAGTTAACTCAACTTGTCCAACGTTTTCGTGCTAATGTGCCTATTGCAGCAGCTAGTATTGGACCAGCTCCAAGAGTACTGGCAATGGAAGCTGCTGCTGTCGTTGCAGCTAACAGAGCTCGAGCACAATTTGATAATCAAGATATTTCTTATCCTGATGATGGATTCAATGAAACAGCTGTAAGTTGCTTACTTTTTCCAAAAGCTCTTTTAAACTACTTTATCAAGATGATGAATGCACTGTGTAACTGGAAATGTAGTTGAATTGGCTAAAGTACTCGGTTTTCAACTAATGGGTCATGGGTCCGAGTCCCACTCCAATTACTTAAGCTTAGACAACTGGGTAATATCATCAGTCCTCACACGTTAAGTATGGCTCTTAGCCTTAAATTAGTTTCAATAAAATCAAAATCTGCTGAAGACCAGAGAGTATACTGAACAGTGAACCGCTGAGAAGTCATGTAGTAGGTCGAAACACAGCTGTACAGCTATAGTTGTCAACCTGATTTAGGTTAGTTGTGTAAAAGTGAAGTCTTCTTACGTGATATTTTTTAAAGTTTTCTAATGACTGTGTGTTGTAGCAAACTCAACCTAGAATCAAATTCCTTGTTTGCAAATAGCACAGTCTATACTGAGAAATATTTATATCACAATCTGTGGTTTGCTTTATTCCACTAACTGCCATTCAAGAAAGCAAGCGAAATAACATGACAGTATATACTACTAGCCGACATGAGTAGTTGGAAGCCCCTGATGTCAGGCTATGCTGCCTATTAGTTAGATAGGAGCTATCTAAATACTGAGGGAAAGTTTCGCTTGTTTGGACGGAACTCATCAGCAATTGACTCGCTTCGATTGATTTTAACTGGTTTACCCTCTCTGAGCTGAGTACATACGATCAAACCCGATTATCTTAAGGACGTTAGTGTTCACGGGTATTTCTGATTAGGTTCCAACCTAGTTCCTAAAGCAAATTTATAGAGAAACAGAATAGGAGATTGTATCAAAGGAAGTTGCGTCTTAGCACATACTGTTGACTACTACTTTTTTGGTTGGAGATTTTCATCATGAGCTGACATCAGCCAGAGGACCATTAGGAAACCCGCAGGGAGTACTGGACATCTGTTTCGTCAATCTAGTTTGGGACTCTTCACAGTACGCACCCGCCGTTAGGGTTTGAACCCAGGACCTCCTGGTTACAAGGCGAGCTAGCTCGTTGACCATTAAGCCACTGGGACCCAATCCAATGGCCAGCCCATGAATTTCACTTCTGCCATTTCATGGCATAGCGCGATGACTTCCCAGTGTCTTCTTCGATGAGTTACTGCCTCACCTTCACAGATGTCCAACACTCCTAGGCTTTCCAATGGTTCTCTAACTGATATCAGCTCATGATGAAACCCTCCAACCAGTCAAACACAATTCCTACAAAACCGACACAACTTTTTTTCTTGCGGTTCTTATACGAACAGTAACTACTTTACAAAAAATAAACACTGAGAACTCTGTATTATTTAGGGTGGGGATTAAACTCCAAGACTCTAAACAAATGAGCCAGCCAATCACATTAAAAGTTCATATTTTTGGTAAATAGTTATTGAAGCATTAAAAGAAAGCTGAACAGGATAAAATTCTTTGAAATAATTTAAAGATACTTCCAAATTGCTTATAAGTTTTTTTGAATGGGGGAATTCAAGTCACACTCTGTAGAATGTACTCATCTAAGTGACTGTAGGCAATGTTGTGTTTGAGTCCCGTACGTAAATGGCTCTAATCCTACACATACATATCAGTCTCTCTTCAAATCCATCTGTGGAGTTCGTGTGAATTCTTGTGTTTGGGTCTATGAAACCTGTAAAGCGATTGACTCTGTCAAAGAATCGTCTCCTGTGTAATTTCTTCCATGTTTTATTAATCCTTTGTTTCATAAATATTATGCTTTCTTCTTTAATTCAATTTTGATTTTCCTGTTGATTGATTGGACCTAAATGCTCGAAATGTCTTCGCGGAGACGCTCCGACGACTTCTGAGGACTAACTTGGAGTAATTTGGTGGATAGTGACTAGCAATGGAACCCAACGAGGATGTGCATTTCTTCCTATCTGGGACTCAGCATCTGGATGTACTTGTATCTCACAGTGAGCAGTGGTAGTGGTGTTCCCACTGAGACTCAAACCCAGTACCCATGGTTTCAAACGAGAAAATCCAAAGTGAATTAAAGGTAATAACTGACACCTGTTGTACAAGAGATGGCACTCGTGGTCCAACAGATAATGCTTTGGCATTTAAAATAATAGGTACTGGGTTCTAGCCTCAGTGAGAACACCACCACCACCACCAATCACTGGGGAATGCAGGGACGCATAGCTGGTTTTTTTTTTTTTTTTTTTTTTTTTTTTTTTTTTTTTTTTTTTTTTTTTTTTTTTTTTTTTTTTTTTTTTTTTTTTTTTTTTTTTTTTTTTTTTTTTTTTTTTTTTTTTTTTTTTTTTTTTTTTTTTTTTTTTTTTTTTTTTTTTTTTTTTTTTTTTTTTTTTTTTTTTTTTTTTTTTAAACGAGTCCCAGATAGGACGAAATTCACATCCTAGCTGGATTCCACTGTTAGTCACCATCCACCAAAATACTACTTTCTTACTGAAGATATGTCCTTTCTGCATGATAGTTCAGCTGGAAGTCATTGGTGCACTCGTCTGTTTTTTGGGTCTTATAGCTTGACTTCGTTCCTGTATGTGAATATATATATATATATATATATATATATATATATATATATATATATATATATATATATATATTATCCAGAACAAAGCTATCGTTATTGTTATCATTTCTTACAGATAACCAGTGACGGGGATGTTATCGAGCCAACAGAAGATCGAGCTACGCCTACAAATACATCTGAACAAAGTCAAACAGATACACAACGAACACAATTAGAATTATCCAATTCTAATTCTGATAAAAGTATTGCTAACAGTAATAAACTGTCAGATGTTTCAACAACTGCAAATCTAGACGCTAACACCATTAACAATAATATTGTAAACAATTCTGCCCACGGTAGTGGTAGTAGTAGTAGTAGTACTCCTACCACTACTTCAGCTATTCCTGGCAATCAAGGTATTACAACAACAGCATCACAGAAGAAACGAGCTCCTCAGGTACCTAGTGTGACTACAGCCTCATCAATGAATAAATCAACTACTTGAAGCGATTTTATAGTATTTATATATTCATCATTATGCCTCAAAATGAATCACACACATACAACACTGTGAGAGAGTATTTTTATTTCTAATTGGTCGATGATGTCTCGCTACAGTTACGACTACTACTTTGGAATAAAATCAATTAGGGGACAACAATACAACATAACTGTGATGTTTTAATCACTGGAAACACTGATCTAAATAGTATGTATACATAAAATTGGAGTAAAATCTCTCCGTTTTTATTCCTTCTCTCTGTCTTCTGATATTTCGCCCTTCTGTTCAACTGTTTATTATCATCTTAGCGCACAATAATGATCATTTTTTTCGCAGAATTAGAGGTACATTTTGTAACTTCTCTGTTTAATAATATTTCTCATTAATTTTGTTTTTAGTTTATGCCATCGATTTTTGTACCTACCTAGGTGCTTTACTTTTCTCCTTATCACTTTTGCATTAAGTTATTATATTTTCTGTTGTTGTATAGAAGAATGTGCGGGAGGGGGGGGCGATGCTGTGTTGGGATGTGTGCTAATGTCGAGGTGTGACAAGATAGGCTAGGGTAGGGATGGAGTAGGGTAAAAACGCTATAAATATTATATAACCCAGCCTATCTTTATAGTACACTCCATACTTAATTACCGCTGGTAGTCCCGTGTTCACCTCATATGATACATATATGTGTGTATTTCCACGGTCCCCACCTGCCCCCGCCCTACTCTATCCTGTCCACAAATCCTCACTGCATACAATAATTCATCTCAATTGAATATTACAAAAGGAGGAGAGTGGGGTGATTTCAACGATGATGATGATGATGATGCATAAAGGATGTGTGTGTGTGTAATAACTTTGTGGTCTTTCACAACAAATTAGGATTGAATCTTTCTCTGCATTCATCATCTTTACTAATCTTATTACTTCATTTTCTTCACTGTACACTTTATTATTTTGTTTATCTTTTTTGTTTTCTCAATGCCTTTATTATTCATTAACTTCTTGTTATTACAACATTTATGACAAGAGTTAAATAAGGGATAGTTAATAAACAATTAAAAGAATTAAAATTATACTACTACTGTTATTATTACTATTATTATTATTGTTATCAGTAGTATCGCTAGAAGTCTTATAAATACATAATGTGAATACATTTATGAGTGAGAATAAATCGCACAAAACTCATAAATCAGTGGTATGATTTCAACGGATCTATGCATGTCTTTGTTGTGCATTTTTCTTCCAAAAAACAATAGCAAATTCCTGCCCCCCCCAACCCCTAATCTTTCGTTTGCCTTCTTTTTTTGTCCTTTTGATTGTGAATGAGTTCTGGGCTTATCTACGACCTTCTTTTCTTCAGGTTTTCCCTAGGGGTTTTTTTCGTCGAAGCGGGGCGTTTTAATTTCTTCGCAGTCTTCTTTCAAAATGAAAAAAACAAACAAAAAACAACCAAACAGAGAAAACGAAATCAACGAAATAATTGTAGACACCAACCTGTTTTTTTCCTTTTCTTTTTCTGTTTGTCTTATCATTTTGTTTTGTTATCAAATGTGAGGCAATTTCAAATCATTGCGTTACCTTGATGATGATGATGGCGGTGATAATGATGAAAAATGTGATTGTTGTGATCGAGATCTTTGTTGGGATCTGTTTTTTTTAATTTTCTTCTTCTTCTTTTTTATGATGATTTCATATTCACATGTCATTTATATTTAGCTTGATCACAGAGACATTTTTAACACTTAAATATGCACATCACATGATTATTATTATTATTATACATCATACATATGCATATACATTTTATAATATTTTGTACATAAAATTATGAATTATTTATTGTCTGCTGATAGGCTTATATTATTTCACTCGTATCTACAATATTGTGTACCCTCCCCCCAGCTCTTTTTTCTTGTCTGTCTGTTTTGTTTGCTTGTGAATATAATATGTACGTGTGTGTGTGTGTATGTATGTTTGTGGAAAAAAGGTGGGCGGAGTGCGGGGGTGGAGGCTCACTTATTGTTGACTAGTACTCCCAATTATCATTATTATTACTATTATCATCATCACTTGTATTACTTGCTCTATTACTACTATACTACTAATTATTATTATTACCATTGCTAATATAGGGGTAATGATGGTGATGATGACATTGGTAATAATGTTTGTAATGAAAATTGTATTACAAGTAAACAAATGTTTGTACATTTGACCTGGTGACAATAAAAAAAAACAACACTTGGTATAGAATTAATTAACCTGTCTGTGTTTCTTTTGTTGCTGTTATTGTTGAATGGATTTATCGTTTGCTTTAGGGGTACTATATTGTGAAGATATAGATAGGGTTGGTGCGTGTGTGGGTAGTTCACGGGTAGAATGGTAGCCAGTCACATATGTGGTCCGAGCTTGATTTCCGATTGAAGTATTGTTAAACCTTGCTTAGTCGGCAGTAAATTCAGCAAAGAAGGAAGGAAAGTGGCTTGGTGTCAGACCAGCAACTACTTATAGTTCAAGCTTGAAGCCCTGTGTTCCACTCGGAAAGTAAAGCAATGGGGAAAAAATGGGTGTTTAGATTACCTTAGGGTGTTAATAATTAGCAGTTGTAATACAAAATTGGTCAGCCTTACATTAGGCGAAGTATATTTGTAACGACAGAAGACAAGGGCCAGGCAACAGATTGTTTATTGAGAAAATCAAGATGTATTTATAGATGTTTATGTACATTACTATTAGCGTGATAATTAGCATACAAGCAACTTCTTCTGACTGGTTGTTTTCTTGCTGAATGTTATACTGTACTGCTTGTGACCATTTCTTAGAAATTCAAGTCATATTGTACCAACAGAAGACAAGAGCCAGGCAACAGATCGTTTATTAAAGAAATCAACACATATTTATAGATTTTCATGTACATACTATAGATTATTGTCAGCAGAAAAACACAGTCCTCTAATTGGTTGCTTCTCACAGAAAGTTAACCTTACATCTCTTTGTGGCTGTTTCTTGAATATTAGATCATCTATATGTTAACTGTATCCGCCTACACAAAGTCTTTGTTCTCATTTTTCTCATGACCAATATTGGGGACATAAACATTGACGTAAATTACTGTCCACCAATTTCGGGTAACACATAGTTCTCACCATAATATATCTACAAATCGTATTTGCACACGTTCACTCTGCTGTGTTTGGTTAGTGGATTCCTTAAGGTTAAGCTTTGTTATTGTTTTTCTCATGACCCCGATTCAGGACTTAAATCATTGTCTACAATTTTGGCCAGCAGACAGCTTTCACTACACATTTACTGAATCGGCAGTAAGACATAAACATGAACTTTCATGCTGAAGTGGTGCTAGTAATTTAATTTAATTTTGATTTACAGCTTGATTCCACACTGTATTTTTTGGTACAAGTATGAAATTTTCAGCATGGATATCGGTAGCCCAAATTTTGCAGGCCGACCATAGATATCAGGTGTCTGCCTGCATTGTGACCAAAGGTCAAACATTGTGTCTTCTTACTGCTAGCCTATATCTGTGGGTCTTCTAAGTACTTGGATGCTGGCTTCTGCAGTAGCCGGATGTAGGAAGTTACAAAAACAACTTTGATGAGGAAAAATATTGTCATCAAAAACACCAAGAAAACTTCTAGAAACCTGGTATTCATTTCAAGAAAAACCCTAGTCAACGGACTGCTTACCTAGGAGGAAAAACGATTGCCTTTCAACAAGCTGTAGAAAATCACTGAAGTAGGTAAAAAATGAAGCGTAACGACGTACTACAACGAAGAGTTTCCAACATGCGCCGAAACCAAATGTGAGGTATAAAAGTCACGTAACAGAAACTGGGAGGAACGTATGCTTTCCGAGAAAAGTAAGGATACTTGCTCGTTACAGTTTTGGTTAGGCTTTCCTTTTCAGACTGCAAGTTTATGAACATTGTCATTTTATCATGCACATAAATAACTGGATCACCTAATCTTTCTGTTGAAACTACTTGATATATCTCTAGGAAACTGGTTAGTTACACGATGTGTATTACTGAATTTTCATGAAATCATCCCGATGTATTTTGGCCTTTTTACTGAAACCCCCTAATACCCACCGGAAGAAGGTGGCGCCACTTTAAAAAAAGGAAGTGCCGTATAACCTAACACAACTCTCTTGCTATTTGAAAATCCACTTGCCTACAACCTGAGGCAATCAGCACAGATAAACAAAATGGACTATTAAAGGCGGAATGTCTGAGATTCAGTTGAGTCGATGAACTTTCTTAATCTCCTAAATATCTGGCAAAATTGATCAGTTTTACTTCATCTGTCTGGTGTCCTAGATAAGTGTCTAGATATAATGAGTATTTAGGGGTCCAAGTCACTTGTTTAATGGTGAACACACACGGTTTGTCCTGTTTAGGGAACGTCAGCTGCATGTAGTTGCTTCTGTCCAAGAGGCGTATATACCCAAATGAAGCTGATCAGTAAGCGGTAGGATATATACAAACAGGAAATCACAAACATAAATGAACAGTTACTTGTAAGTAGTCTATATCAGCTTAGCTGGAGTTTTGAAATTGTTAGATACAGGAATATTTCTTTCATCATGGTTCAAGCAAGTAGTTTTCGAATAAAATCCAGTCAAATAAAGTTACTGCAAAAAGTGATGGTTATATAAATCATACTTGCAGGCAAAAGAGTAAATACTTTTCATATTCGGTTGAGCTTGTGGTCGACTAAACCGCAGACACAATGAGAATACTCAACGTCAGATTGAATCAAAGTAACATAAGATCGCCAAACAGTATATCACAGCCACTAAACATCTAAAACTGTTATAACGTTCAGTTACTTGAAAGGAAGTGGATTTCACTTGGACACTTCTGGGTAACAGTGATAAAAGCTTTTGAAATTTATGAGTGGCGTAAATTTTGCAGTTACAAAGGTGTTTGTGTTCTTCACGTGGAGGGCGAGGAAGTAACTATTCACACATCCACCCTTCCCTCTTCTCTGGTTTTATTATCTGTCAATTAACTAGCTGAGGTTTCGGAGTTAGTAGGCTCGAACAGGCTCGAACCACTGACGCCTAATTTCCTCCTAATCTTGTGTGCAAGTATTGCGTGGAAGGTTTTAGCTACTCACTTATTTCTACAAACACAAAACTGTCTGTTAACCATTGAAAATAGATGAAGAGCGAAATAACCATAAAAAGCAGTAGTGAAATGAAAACATGTGAAATAATGATAGTTATAGTATATTTTCATTGGAAAATAATCTCATATAACCATGCGTTGTTATTTGATGATATCCAGAAACATATTTACATGGAACGTACCCATCTGAAATAAGAGAACTCTTTGGTGCGGTCAACACAGCCTAGCGGGTTGCGGAAAGAAGTACCAGTGTTCAAGTATTGGTTTGTAGGGATTTGATTGATTTCAGGATTTCATCATGAGCTGACATTAGTTAGAGAACCATTGGAAAACCTGGGAGTACTGGACAGCTGTTTCGTCCTAGTTTGGGACTCTTCAGCAGTACGCACCCACCGGGATTCGAACCCAGGACCTTCCGGTTACAAGGCGAGCTCGTATACCATTAAGCCACTGGGACCCGATCCAATGGTCCTTGAATTCTAACTTCTGCCAATTCACGACATAGCGCTACCGCTAGCCAATGTCTTCGGCGAGTATTTGTCCTCACACCCGACCAGCTGCACCCTACTGGTCACGACTTCCCACTGGAACCCAGGTAACTACCTACCTGAATAGGGCCAGTCGCCAGTGAGCATCTTATTGGTATTCAAGTGTTGGTTTGTATGGATTTGATTGATTTCAGGATTTCATCATGAGCTGACATTAGTTAGAGAACCATTGGAAAACCTGGGAGTACTGGACAGCTGTTTCGTCCTAGTTTGGGACTCTGGCGACTGGCCCTATTCAGGTAGGTAGTTACCTGGGTTCCAGTGGGAAGTCGTGACCAGTAGGGTGCAGCTGGTCGGGTGTGAGGACAAATACTCGCCGAAGACATTGGCTAGCGGTAGCGCTATGTCGTGAATTGGCAGAAGTTAGAATTCAAGGACCATTGGATCGGGTCCCAGTGGCTTAATGGTATACGAGCTCGCCTTGTAACCGGAAGGTCCTGGGTTCGAATCCCGGTGGGTGCGTACTGCTGAAGAGTCCCAAACTAGGACGAAACAGCTGTCCAGTACTCCCAGGTTTTCCAATGGTTCTCTAACTAATGTCAGCTCATGATGAAATCCCGAAAGTACCAGTGTTATCAGGTTGTTCATTTTACCCATCGGTATCGAAAACTTTTTCTCTACATTCCTTTGAGTTCCAAGTGGAGCGTAGGGTTTCAAGCGTTGAACTTTGAAGTCTCTGTAGTTTTTGTGTCATATTTCACGGGGCAGAGCTTCGAGTCTTACACTTTACTCCTTTCTTCTCTGAGCTTACTGCTAGCTAGGCGAGGCTTAGGAATGCATCTACGGGGACCTGAACTCAAGCCGTATGCTTGGTTGGGGTATTTTAACCAGTCAGATTCATACGCAACATGCTATGTAGCTCAGAATTATATGGAGTATATATATGTATATATACAAATCGGCTACGTGCACTGAGTCTTTGATGTTACGGTTAATATACTGGGTGTTGCGTTAGCGAATCTCCTACCTAGTCGTTTGGTGAGCCTGTTGTTCCAACCCCTGTTATTAACAGAAACACTATGCGATACCACTGAAAACGCAACGCAAGAAGACAAAGGGAGAGCCTTTACTGTCTCGTATGACCAGCGAAAATTATTGACAGCGCTTGAGTATATATACGCTTCAAATTATATAAGTATAAAACTTGGGCACTGTTATACCATATAAGGAGGGGACATCTGAGATCCTACTTAGGATTCTTAATATTATTATTGTATCCTTTAATTCCTAGAGGAACATAGGGCTTCAGCCAAACGTCTCCATTGCCTTCTGTTTTCTGCCAACTTTTTCACCTCTCTCCACGTCTGCCCACATGCTTTCATCTCCTCTTCACATGACCTCCTCCAAGTTACCCTTGCACTGACGACCAACTCGCCGCTTCCCTTTCGGGTTCCACTCGAGCGATGGCTTGTCCAGTGATGTCCCTTGATGGTTTCCCCAGGCTATGGCCAATTCACCTCCATGTCTTCCTGCCTGTTTGTTTCACAATCGGTTCCTGGTGGGTTGGTTCGTTCATTGTCAGAGATCCCTGTTGCTGATCTTATCTGGCCATCTGATCTTGAGTGGTATTAAGCAAAGACAGCTGTTAATGAAGGTCTGTAGTTTGTTTGAGATGCTCTTTATGACGCGCCAAGTCTATGAACCATCCGTATAGTAAGTAGCACTGACTTCACATTGGAGTTGAAAATCCGGATGTTATTTTTCACGCTGAGTGATGTTGACCACCACACAGACTTGAGAGTAATGAAAGTTTGTCTCGCTTTTCCGATTCTAGCTTTGATATCCTCGTCAGTTCCGCCTGTAGTTGGAACGATGCTTCCCAGGTAGGTGAAGGGGGTTGTTTCTTTCAGGTTCCTCCCATTTATGCTGATTGTTGTCTGTTGTTGTTGTTGCTGTTGGTGTTGGACAGGAATCTTCATCACCTCTGTTTTATCTATGTTCACTTGAAGTCTTATCTTCTCTGGATGCTTCTTCTGCCAGCTTGTTGCTTTTCACTTGCATATCTTCCAATTTGTGGGAAATCAGACATATATCATCGGCGAAGTCCAGATCCTCCAAGTTCTTTGTGTGAGTCCATGTTATGCCTGTTTCCTCATTTCTCGTTGTCTGTCTCATTATCTAGTCTACTGCAATCAGGAAAATCATTGGCGTTAGTAGGCAGGCTTGTCTTACTCCCGTCCTCACTTCGAAGGATTCCGTGAGTTTTCCATCATAGATTACTTGGGATGCAGCATTGTCGTATAACTGTTGGATGAGATGTATAATTGTTGGCGGAACCCCGTAGTAGTGAAGTAGTTGCCAAATCACCTCTCGATTGACGCTGTCGAAGGCCTTTTCGAAGTCGATGAGGTTGAGTGAGGTGGAGAGGTGACTGCCATTCTAAGCTTTGTTCAATGATGATCCGTAGAGTGGCGATTTGATCAATACATGACTTGTTTCTCCTGAATCCAGCTTGTTCCGGTCGGAGTTTTTCATCCAGGGCTTGTTTGATTCTCTCCAGGATGATGCGGCTTAGTATTTTGCTTGGGGTGGACAGGAGCATAATTCCGTGTCATTTCTTGCATTGACTTAAGTTTCCTTTCTTTGGTAGTTTGAATAAGTATCCTTTCTTCCAATCCTCGGGTACTTTGCCCTCTTTCCACACCTTCTCCAGTAGTGGTGTCATCAAGTCCGCTGTTGTATCTGGGTCTATTTTCAAAGCTTCTGCTGGGATTCCATCTGGTCCTGGTGCTTTTCCAGCCTTTAGCATCTTGATTGCATTCAGGACTTCTGATTTCGTCGGGAGGTCAATGTTCACTGGTAGTTCTGCTTCCGTTGTTGGTATTGTTGGGCGTGTTGTAGGTGGCGGACGATTTAGGAGTCTTTTGAAGTGTTCAGCCCAGTGTTTTCTCTGTTCAACCTCTTTGGTGATTGACTTTCCATTGTCGTCCCTTATTGGCTTAATCTGTGTCGAACTTTTGCCCGATAGGTGCCTAGTTGTTTGGTAGAGTGTGGCGAGGTCTCCTTTGCATGCAGCTCGTTGTGCTTCATTTGCCACGGTCTCATAATATTTTATTTTGTCTTCCCTGGCACTCTTCTTTACTCTTTTGTTCAGTGTATTGTAGCTTGCATTCAACTCCTGTTCTTGTTGCTCGTCGGTGCACTGGATAATCTTTTGTTTCACCATCCTTCTCTCTTCTATCAGTTTCCAAGTATCTGTAGTCAGCCACTGTTTGTCCTGTCTCTTCTTTCTGCCTAGAACTTCCATGCAGGTTTGACTCCACACCGTTTTCAGGTTGTCCTAGTGCTTTTCGACGCTGACCTCTTCCCTAGTGTTGATTTGTGTCTCGACTTTGTCCTTTACGCCTGCAGTGAAGATGTCATTTGTATCTTGGTCCTTTAGTTTTTGAGTTTTGAACTTGGCTTGTGGTCTATCTGCAGCTTCCGCTTCTCTGAAAGATTTCATTCGAATTGGATTGTCCCTTGTACGAGATAGTGGTCTGAGCCAACGTCTGCTTCTCTTCTTACTTTTGTGTCCAATAGGCTACGCCTCCGCTTCCTTGAGCAACATTGAGATGAGGTCAAATTGGTTTCTGGTTTGCCCATTTGGTGACACCCATGTAGCCTTGTGGATATCTTTGTGTTTGTATACGCTGCCACCAATCACTAGTTCCTTGGAAGCACAGAAGTCATTCATTTCTCCGAGAGCTTCTCTACCCATGATGAGTTCCCTTCCTGTGTTATCTGGTCCCAGTTTGGCGTTCATGTCTCTCATCAGTATTTTAGTGTCACCAGCTGGAGTATTATCCATTGTTGCCTGTAATTGTCTGTAGGATTCTTCTTTCTTTTCGAGCTTTGCATTGTTTGTGGGTGCATTTTTTTTATCCTTCGCGTTCCCCAGTGGAACATAGGGCTTCAAGCTAGTGGCTTGAAGTTTCTGTAGCAGTGTTTATTTTACAGGATGGGGTTGATAGCTTCATGCCCAACCTTTCCTCTTTACCAGCATTATTTCCGGCTCGGTGAGGTAAAGGAGTCGACCGGGGATTGAATTCTGAACCATGTGCATGGTCGGCTAGCGTCCAAACCACTATGCCACCGACGCACTGGTGAGCCCGACGTGATGTGGGCGCATAACATTGTATAATTGACACTTCCCTTCATTTGGAGTTGAATCTGGCGGTCATTATCCTGGACGAGATCGCCTCCCATTGCATCAGGGCCTTTGTTCCCGTTAATGACATCATGATAGCCACGCCCTCGGTGTGTGTGGTTATCTTCTGGGTGACCCGAGTAGATCACTGACTCACCCGTTGACAATTTGGTGAGTCCATTCCCGTTCCATCTGCTTTCACATATTCCCAGCACTTGGATTCCGTATCTTTTCATCTCGTTTGCAATTTGGGCAGCTTTTCCAGTCTCATACATAGTGCGGACGTTCCATGTCCCCACACAGACTTTTTCTTCTGTCGCAAAGCGATTCATCGTGCTGAAGTTTCTGTAGCAACCTTGTTTACAGGGTGGAGTTGCTAGCCCCACACCTGAGAAAGGGAATTGTTTCATTAGGATAAAGTTCAGAGAGAAGCGACCTTTTGAGTTGCTCCCCTTAAAATCGGTAAACAAGAAATAAAACAATCAGAACAACACCAGCAAAGGGAAAATAATTCAAAGCAAAAAGGGCAAAAAGCGACAATAAAAATGCAACAACATGCAACACAGTTAAGCACAGTTAACTAAAATGATACCAAAACCATAGACTCACTGTCAGCCAAGTCGCATAAACCGTTAATGCCCAGCTCTTGCTACGCTCGGGCTCACGCTGTCGCTTGAAGTTTCTCAGAAACGCTTAGTAATAACGGACGCAAAACCAAAACACCGATTGGCCACTCGAGAATTCTTTATTGTTACACCAACATATAGCCAACTTTAAAATTAAGCTTTAAAATTAAGGTTTCTGGCGGTTTTGGCCTGACTTCTTTCTGAACAGCGACCGATGAGACGATGACTGGCTGATTGATGCCTCCACGAAAATTGGGGAAGTTGGTATTGAGCAAACAACCATGAATTGATCGTTGAATCTTCAACTACATTGACACTCACTGACTTGGGCCAACTTGAACATATAAATTCACCACGTGTACTTTAATTCCTCTTCTTTCTTGTGGACCGTAGGTAGCTTCAAAATTTCAAGCAGTGTGTCCAAATCCAGAGTCAGTTTTGGGTTGATGGTGGTAACTGAGTTTCAATAAAGTGATTAATTCCAATGACGAGTCCATATATCACTCACAACCTTCACCTCATAAATAATTTAACCTTGCCTAGCGGCTACGTAGCCTCCGTTCCAAGCCTTGTGCCATAGTCGAAAACCACAGGCGCGGAAATCGTATGAGTAGCGAATTTTCCCCTACCTCTGGCTAGTGGCTTGTGACACTGGAGTTATTTCAGCCAAACCAAGCTGTGAATTGCCCTTAGTTTATGTCTATAAACAAATTTAAGCCAGAAATTGTTTGTTCGATTTTGACCAATTTGGAATCGTGTGACATATCTTAAACATGCAGATGATGTCAAGTGGTTTCCCCTATCCCTCTGATATAAGTACGTCTCTTTCCGAAGTGTCAACAGATCGTTTTACTTGACTCTTTGAATGTGAATGATGTAGAGGCTTGATTGCATACTAAAGGCATTTCTTGTGAATTGGCCGGGAATCGAAATTAGAGTCATGGCGTGTAACTTTTGTTTTCCGCAGACAACGATGGGAAGATATTTCTGTCAGAGGCTCAGGAGTCGGTGACTTTGTCGGAGGAACGAGTAATGTCATATCTTGCCACCTGCTACCTCTGAATAAGAAACACAGTTTATGTGACCGGAAGAATCAATATGAACTCGGCAACAGAGACTGCTTGCTGATGGCCAAGGTGTCGGAGGTAATTAGTGACACTTTAAAGGTGGTTTAATAAAAGCGAGAATGTGTTTGTCTGTGTTTACGGTGGGAGTAGCTAATTACGATGGAGTAGAGGACATTGGATTCTTGTCACTGTTACAAACAACATAACCGTGACCACGCTCACTGTCGTTTCTGGAATCGCATTCATAGATGAGAACGTGTTCTTCCTTACTATTCTTCTCACTGTCAGCACAACCGTTACAATATTCGTCCGAAACCTTGCTATAGTTGAGGATGTCAGAATTCAGAGTCTCATAGACGCTCGTAATGATGCAACCATTAGATGGCGCGATTCCCAATGTGCCACGTATATTATTTAAATAATTATTCTGCTATCTTACTATGACACGTATAATCTAAATTATCGAGATGACTGAACATACCTGACACAGGATTAGAGGAAAGATCAGTCGGCCGCAAACGGCCCAATGAAAAGAGTAAAATTAGTCCTGGTGAAGCCACGAGTTCATGTGAGTATGACAGTGTGGAAGGATACACAAATAGTCAGAGGTATCAACCTCAAGCCCTGGCAGTGATTTGACAAGTGTTTTCAGTAGCTGGTTCTGTAATATTATTTCAAAGTTTTTGTGACTTTATATTGGTGTCAGGTGAAATGTCTAATTGCAGTCGTTCGTCATGACCGTTTATTTGAATGTTAATACATTTTCGTTGGGCTGGTGTTGTGGTCTGACACGTTGCAAGTAAAATCATGGACCGTCTAACTGGTTTTGGACTCACATTGATTTTGGATTCCATCTGAATTGCATGCCTGTTTTTAAATGAATAACAAAAACCACCTTTTTGACGGACTATATAAGACTTGTGTAAGCAGAACATTGAGAAATGCCATAGTCCATGGTGTCAGCATTACGGAATTTTCTTAAAAACATTCTGTGGCACTGAGCTAGAACACTTTTAGGAACCGATTTTTCATCCAGAATAAAAGATTCAAATTACCGACCGACAGCTTGTATTGCTGAGAAGATTAATTCCATTCTTAAACCTCTATTTTCGAAAGCACGGCAGCTACTAAGTGAAGCGCGAAACCCAACCAAACAGACCGAAGGTTCTTTATCATACAGAATACAAAATAACTAAGTCTTCAAGAGGATAAAGTTCCTACCCATTTGTTTGTCCTGCCTTTCTGACTTCCTTAACCACCAACTAGACCTTAGTGGCCATGGCGTATAGCGTTGTAGAGACAACACACGCACATGGTCATGGGGTCTATCAGAAATGGTTGGATGAAGACTAAACGATACGGGTGTTTTTAGTATGCCACAATGCATAGATGCCAGAGCTTTTCAAAACAACTGATTTGACTAGACTTGTGTCCATCTATGAATTAACTAACCAATGATAATTGCCGGCCATGTTACTTACGATCAACTTTAGATTTACTCCAGCTCAGTGAGCGGTCGTGTCCCAATATCTGTGTACTTAAATGATTCAAGACTGAATACAGGAATAATGCCTTCAAACTGATGCCTTTTTGGAAATATGGGCCGAAATCTCTCTCGTTCTTAATTGACCGGACCCAAATAACCTAGAAAATCGTCGTATTTGCCAGTTTTAAACATCTATATCGCATGTTGGACACTGAAGAATGGCTTCCAAAGCATTGACTAATTGACACGGCTTAATCATCAGAACACCTGCGTAGATTTTGAAGGAGAGTCAGATTGCAATACTGACCGAATTCTAGTGGAACCAGCTTGCGTGGCAACATTCTTTCAATCTTAGCGTCATTCTGTGCGGCAAAATCAACTTTAAATAAATTTTCGTATTGCCGATGCCACGACTTTTAATCCACCGGCTGTGTTATTGGAGTGACCTCTAGAAATGCATCATGCGAACCATGGGATTGTGGATGTTCTCCTTAGTGAATAAGCACTGACAGACGAAAGCCTCTTGACTCTATTACCAGAGGCTAAACGTAACATATATAATAGACTTCTGGTACCAAATACCACCGACACTGAAGATTTCCAGATGCGTGCACTGTTGCTTAGAGTGAATTCGATAAGTATCAGTGTATCGCCACGCAGTAATAAGTTCTCCAAGAATTAGTGACACACTAGATATTTGAAGAGTTTTTGCAAACAATGATTCAAAGAGTATTTCTTTATTGCAGCAATTACACAGATAGACTGCCATAAAACTAAACGTAAAGATGGATGACTTACTTATCCAAATGCCAGGTTTCACTGGTGTGGGCCAGTGACCAATATGACTTGTGTAACGAGTGTTCCTTGACGAAGGTGGATCAGTCAGACAGCAGAAAGGCACTGGCTAAGGATTTAAAGAGAACGTGTCTCTCGGAAACTTCAGCCAATGAGCAGCAGTATGGGTAGTTCTACATCTCTATCGTTGCACTTCCTGTGAAAAGTCGAAGATATTCCTGCCGAAGAAACACTGATTTATTTTCTCAAACACTTCTGATGGAATCCTGTCCGGGATCTAGAAAGGCAGAACGATTTACGAGCATCTCAGCAACGCATTTATTACAAACCTCCACGGTCAAGGGAGTATACTGTAGCAGTAGGTAATTCCCCAGAATTTTTAGCCACAGCATTCATGAATGAATATTGGATGGTGACCCTCACTGCTTAAGTGGAATGGTTTAGCTGAGGGCTTCCGGCCAAGCAACCACGCCATTCGGCACGCCATCGTGTCACGTTCATTATTTCGTGCATGACCTGCAAATAGTTAAGCAATCGTCTTGCACCCTGATTCGGTGCCGAAGTATAATTCGTAGTCTATCCGATGAATTCTGTTATTTTGTTCTGCCTTTGATCTAGACGAAACGAATACTATAGAAGTTGTGGGTACTGGACCTTGCATTAGTGTACTTCGTTATATCCGTGAACGTCAACACCCTCAGCCTGTAAAATACGATACACTCCAAAACCTGTTACACCACATTATTAGCAGTCAGGACCTACGACAGAACGAATGGCACTCGAATAACTGGCTATTTCTTGTGATCTCTTAGATTTACAACAGCAGATACCTCCAGACATCTTTACTGATGCCGCACAAAATACTAAAGGTGGTACTAGGCCTAAATGACCGACGAAATGAGTTGCTGGTCAGTGTACGCAGCCTCAGTAGATCCGGCCCATCCATCAAACCAAATGTTTCAGGGCAATCTCTATCAGCGTACTCAGTGTTGGAAACAAATTTCAAGAGCTGGGTGTAAAAGTTGATTAGGTGGGTCCAGCCATAATAACCATCAAAGAATATCACCTTTCCCTGGTATGTGTAAGATGCCTGATTTATCACGGTTTAGGTTTTTGCGCAAAGGCATCGTCAGTGATCACAAGGGGAATGGAGCATTCTTTTTCACTAACAATCGTCGGCTGGACTTATCCGGCGTGTTGGTTAAATTTCTCTCGTTAAATTTTTTTTTCAATAATTTTCAATAAAATTTTGGTATATGTTTTCTGAATCGATAGGAATTATCATTTCCTGGTTAGTTATGTTGGTGTCCACGTCATGTAATCTTACTGCGATACACCCTAAGCGTATGGGTTGTAACGATTAGTTTTTCATGCTGAATGAGTTAAAACATCAGTATAATGAAAAAGATGGGGTAGTTGGAGAGTAGTGTCGTCTACACAAATAGTTTACTTCTTGTAGAAGCTGCAGCTTTCGACAAAATATCATTCAATGAAGACCACGTCTAAATAATAATAATAATATATATTCTCATTTTTTACATGAGGGACGCCAGTTTACAGGCATCATCAATTCGATAAGTTACACATAATATTAATAAGCATATTTAGTAAAGATAATATAATAAGGTACATTTTTTCCCTAGCTATGTAGGGTACACCAATTGTATAAGCAGGCATAAATATTGTTTTAATAATAATAATATATTCACTCCTGTTTATGCAGGAACATACCAATTGTACAGGCATGGATAAGTTATTATATAGATTACACATAATTTGATGTGTGATGAACTTACAGTTTGGTTGTTCATTCTGACATTAGAGTCAGTCGGAACAGTCTGCTATAAAGTCTGTTTGTGTATCACATAAAGAGATATAGAAATATTGTCTTCGCATTAACAAAAAACCCAGACATCACATGAATGTGATACAGATATCTGGGAAAAGTAAAGCTTGAAGTCAATTCTCCTATATAACTTTGTTGTGAACAGCACCCATGGCTTAAAGATTATTGATGTATTATGTTGAGATCAGTGATATATTTATTCCATTTTCAGCAGTCTTATCGTAGTTTCATAACAGGAAAGAAATTTGATCGTGGAGGCGAAAACTAGATAAGGTCATGTTGGGTTGTTTTACTGCATCAAGTGGTGCCGAGGTCGATTCCAGAATTCTCCATTTGCGCCATTTGTGTCTGCATGACGGACTGTACTCGTAAGTTGAGTAAAATGTTGGAAAACTGTCTGAAAACCAGTTGCTTCTTCATTTCAGATCATGAATGCTCATTTACAGCATGTTCGCCAGCGTCTTCGAATGGTATAATTGGATCGTTCCTGGCTATTTTCGTGTGAAGAACACGACTATTTGGCAAAAGAATGCTGTCAATACATGGGAATCACCTACAAATCCCAACAGAACCCCCTGTGGAAACAGAAGTTATGATGTAGATGTGTCTTTCACCGTATGAGTATTTGGACAGGAATAATGGTAAGTTGAAAGGTTATCTCTAAGTGGATTTAATATACCCAGTCGGTTACTTTTTTTTGTGGACCTGGGATATGTGGGTAAAAACGTGGGCAGTTTTCCGTTCATATGTGGGCAAAGTGGGATAAGGTGGGCTGTTTTCGTTTGTAACATGGGCAAAGTGGGAATAAATGGGCTGTTTTCTAAAATGACATGGGCAAACGGGGAAAAAGTGGGTATATTTTGAATTCCTGCACATGGGATAAATGGGTGAAAACGTGGGAAAAGGTGGGACAAACAAATTTTATCTGGACATGGGAAAACGGGGGAAATGTGGCCAAAGTGGGTAAAATCGGTTGCATTTACACCATCTTTTGCCCACGCGTTTGCCGATCAAAATTACCCTTTTATCCCACGTTCGCCCATGTGCATTAACCGACTGGGTATATTTACACTGATTGGCGCAGTATAATATGGGCTATGTGATTTCAATGTATAAAAGACACCTTTATTAATATTGTGCTACTGTGTGCTTAGCTGCTGGTAGGCTAACAAACGTAGGTGGTTCTCGTGGTTGTTTAAAGTGCAGTACATTTGAGAAGGCAATAACTCGTTTAATTCTCCTCACTGATTCACTTAGTGCAATTATTCAGTGTATAGTGATAATATACACATGCCTTGTCTTGATTACGAGAATTAAATCTAGTTAGCTCTATTATTATTAATATATAGACGGTATACCGTCTGACACTGTAAACTTAATACTGCAATGTTTTTGATCACCAATAGTGGAGATGGATTTCTTCTGAAATTTCCATTTACCTGAAACAGTACAGATGCAGTATCACGATTGAATGTCTAGGTTGCATCATATTTCATTTTTATCCTCATCAACACAACAGGTCTGCGTATCTTACAATATTTTAAGTGTTTCTCTATGTTGTTAACACTGTGCATAGTTGCTTAGAGTTGATGCATGTTCAGCTTCTATTTGATGACTACAGATTCCTAAACATGAGAATGTAATTTCTGTAGGACTCAGAAAACTATGCTCATTAGACATTACTGAGATTGTGGATCAATTTCAAAGCTACACATTTGCAATATCTCATATAATGTAGACGTATCAGTATGAAAGTGATGGGAGAATCACGTCTCAACAGTATGGGTGTTTCAGAGTTTATCTTGAAATTCGCGTGTAATCCTCTAATGCTGGACAACTTATGAGGTCTATTTATGCATAAGGCGTCAATATAAAGACCAGTTATGAACTACAAATACTTTTAATTGTATGAGAACTTTACTTAGTATTAATATAATCAGTGTATAATAATATATAAAATTATCTTTCATAAATTCGTGTTGTGGTTCATATTTTAGGTATATGGAGATTGTGGAATGTGAAATCAGTGAAAATGTAAACCTGTCAAACTAACGCTATTACCCTTCATCAAAATTTTCTTCTGTAAATTAAGAAAATGTTTAATATACTCATCACTCTACTTCTTTTGAACTTCTTCAGCGCGTCCCTATACTATGAGCTTTTGTAATACGTGAATTCGGTTTAATGCATGCTAAGCCTAGTTAGTCAAATGGAGATTCTTCATAGTATGAGACTTACTTTAATCATTCATAGGATTTCGCGTCTGTTTCTATACAATAGCACATTGTAAAAACTAAGTAGGATTTAGCAAGTTGAATAATAATTCCGTAATGTTCGTTACGCTAAAGTAGCCTTATTTGGCCAATTGCAAGTCTGTATACTGCTAAACGCCAAGTATGTAGCACAAGTAAATGTAGGAAATCAGTTTTAGATGTAAAAAAACTTAAATGAAGCTGTTGATTCCCATTACCGTTGTATAATTGATGATAGTGATATAGAAATCAAGTCTGACGTATCTTGGATTAATTCTTTCTTCTGACCAATCCTGGTCTTCCCATGTCTTAGCGATTTCTAAAGTAATATTTCGTCTGACTGTTCACATTAAGAAGTTAAGGCACTCAAGCATAACTCATCCCCTCCTCTTACAGTTTGTCCGTCCGTGCATCTTACCTATACTTGACCTGTTTTTCTTGCTTTAATCATGATACAACCGTGTTTCGCAGAACTCATCACACAGCGTATCAGCCTTAAATGTATACCACATGCAGGTATAATGCTTATGAGCTAGGTATGCAAATCAAAGTAAACGTTTGTACGGTGCATTCATTATTTATAAGACTAACTAGTATGTAAGAGCTACGATTTGACCAGTTATACAACGTTTAATATATTTGGACACAATTAACCTACGCTGCTTACTTCTATGACGCATTACCTAAAGCTACGTAGTTACCTTAAAGTGGTTTCCGCTGAAGGTAATCACCCTTAGCTACTACCTTACCGAGCAACTTAACGTTATCTTTGAATTTCAAAGTAAAAGCGGACATCCTGGGAACCTTCTTGGTAAAAAATCGTCTCCTAGTCGAAAAAAACGAATATATCCTAATCTTCACGAAAGCGTTTAGAGGTATTCATCCTATCACCTCAAATGACTCACTATTTGCAGTCACTAAAAAGTAAGAATAAATTTACCGAAGACGGTGTGCTTATGACTTCTAGATATCATAATGTACCATGAGGGAAAACCTATATCCATAGGGTTATAACAGTTACAAGCGCGATATTAATCCGAAACACGACGACTACGATTCTTAATCACAGAAAATCCTACTTTGCTACCTAATCTTCTAATAGTATTAACAGATGTTTCACCAAGAAAAAGAAAACCAATGGTTTCAGGAAAATTTATTTAGTTTTCTTGAAAGACCATGGGCATCCGTATTTATAGCCACGGAGAAATCACAAACATCCACAAAATGGGAATTTCATTATTTGAAATGAAACAAGCAATCTGTATTCAGCCAATATTTTCACCCCGAATAATAATCAGCTTCTCAGCTTGTTGTAGACCACAACCCGAATGTTATTCTCGCTAATTAAAGTCTTACCTTTAACTGGGATAGTTCGTACACTCACCAGATCATCATGTTATCCGCTTTTGAAGTGGTTTTGCAACACACTGAATGGCCGTTAACAATGGCTTTGCTACAGGCGGTCTTAGTTCATGTATTTGGATCTAGTACATTGGGCATTAATAAGGATAGGTAACACTTACCATTCAGGGGTTTCTCATTGCTTTCAAGTTTCCTTCAGTTCCAAAACTACATACAGGCACAACAGATTCATACTTCTCATGTGACTCAACCTTGTTTGATATAGATTCCTCTGACAATATATCTGATTCTTTAACTGATAATATACACTGATGGTATACTCAGCTTCTCGAAAAGCTTCAAAGCTTTTTCAACTTCAAACCACGTTCTGAAATCTCCAGGTTTAATATGCTCTCCGTAAACCTTGCCAATATCAAACCTGATCGTATTCTCCTCACCAGACTGACTCGCAGATAGCTGCAAGCTGTAAACATGCATGTGAAAGACATTTTCCAGATTTCTACATACCAATTAATCAGTTGAGCAAGAAACAATAACGGCAACCAGCAAATGGACTAAAAACAACGGCTTTTATCAGCTTAACACGTTCACGTGCATATTTTCCTAAACTTCCACGCAGAACTACTTCATTAGTAGCTGAAAAACAACTAAAACATTGCAACCAGGAATGAAAACAACGTGTGAAACAATTGTAATGGAATGAATGCACTGCCCTGGTGGTAAAAACTTCCGAAACATACGAAATTAGTAATTTTAACAGCAACGGAAACAAAAATGAAGTGAAACACACCATTTGTGAACAATGCGCATCAAGATAAGTTGCGAATAAATGCAGGATAAACGGGAAAACCGATGTGTACACGAACGGCTATGGAAATGCAATCCAACATGGCCGACTAATATGGCCGAAAATGACTTTTGAGCGTCTCACTCCGTTAATGACCTTGAGCATGCTGGATAATTTCAGCCCAATCGTCATATCGTTCCTTTATGGGAATCTTCGGTTCATGAAAAGTCACGCAAAATGATGACACTTTTAAAAGGAACATATAAATCAAAATCCTGAATGTCACTGTGATGACATCGTATTAGGAAAAGTCGAGCAAAATAGTATATGTAACGGACACCTTGTTCTATTTGAGCCCAGGAAACTCCACATAAAATTGGCGGCTCTTCGTTTCAGGGATATGTTAATGGGTTTGATAGCCGATCGCCATCCTGGAGGAATCCTCGCTTTAACATGTCTTAGGTAACACGTTAGCTCTGCCCAAAGATCCTCCCTGTCTGAAATACTGCAGACACCAGCAGTCTAGGTACTCGTTCTCATTTACTAACTACTGACCGTGTGTAGTCATCATCCAATATAATGACCTGTGATCAAGTTTAAAAATCTTTTTGCATTCACCAAATGGCAAAGGAACCAAGTATACTTAGAAATTAGCATGTTGTCCTGAAGTAGTGTCCACGTGTATAAAGGGTTGAATCAGGAGAATGCGTCTCTGCTCTTGCTCTTCTATTTGGTGATGGCTTCGCAGTGATGGCTGGTCATAATCTGACAAGATCTGAGTGTCCATCAACTTATTTTATCCTAATGTTCTCTCAGAATGTAGCCAACTAGTACTAGACTTCTCAGAAGGTGATCTAAGAATGGAAATTATTCTAAGGTCGTTTCTAAAGCCCATTCCTGATTAGGCAAGTTGTGCTGGTACACTACATCCAAGGCATCACCAGCACTGAATGGGACTATTAAGGAGCCAGTTGAGTGATGTATAAAATATGGCAGAGCCAGTTTCAGTCTCCAAGAGACGGGAGGGATGCTATCATCGTCCAAGTCTACAAACCGAGGTTAGACTGTAGTTAAGGGCTATTGCCTCCGATATTTCGATCTATAATATGGTTAAATTACTCGAAAGAATTATGCATGATGCTGTTCATCAACTCTCTGAAAGCAATACATTTTTTGCCAAGGTAGTTGTGTTAGGGAATATCATTCTGCTTTGAGCGCGGAAAATTTTCTAGCAAACTCGGGTAGTAATGGAACTAATAAGGTGGAAAGAGACTAGGTTCAGGACTTCGGAAGGGATAAATAAGAGAATATGAGGCTCATAGGCGAGTGCCATCAAGGCAGGTTGTCAATGGAGTTGAAGATTGAACGATCAATTCATGGTTGTTTGCTCAAAATCAACTAGCCCTATTTTCGCGGAGGCATCAACACGACAGTCATCGTCTCATCGGTCGCTGTTCAGAAAGAAGTCAGGAGACAACCATCAGAAGTAATCTTGTGATTTATTATTGTAATATTTGTTCACAGAACTTAATAGAAACATTTTTTATATGTTGGTGTTACAATAAAGAATTCCCAAGCGGCCAATCGGTGCTTTGGTTTTTTCGTCCGTTATTACTAAGCGTTTCTGAAAAACTTCAAGGAACAGCGTGAGCCTGAGCGTAGCGAGAGCTGGGCATTAACGGTTTACGAGACGTGATTGACAGTTTCTGATGGTAGAAACAGACTTTGGCGGATTCAGACAGTTGGTGAAAGTTTGGATAGTCGCCGTTCATCTTTCCTGGTGCCGGTCAAGTCCTCTTTGAACAAGCAATATCTGGAACTCTTTTGGAATTGGGTCAAGTTCAACAATGCCTGGGTCAAAGAAGAGACAGAGTGTCTTGGATGCAAACAGGAAAGTAAGTCATGATGACTTGTCTGTTAATTGTAACGATGTGTCTGATGTTAAGCATGACATGGTTGATGTTACTGTTTCGCCGTTCAGGGATAATAGGAACATCAAACTCCCTAAGTTTGAACCACGGTGTTTTGATGGAAACCCAGCTGATTATTTACAATTTGTAAAGGAGTTTGAGATCATGTTGAGTAGTTTTCTATTAAGTGATGAATTGAAGTTATTGTATTTGATGAGATATTGCACTGGAGATGCTGCAAGAGCTATACAGTATTGTAAGTTTATGAAGCCAAAAGAGGGCTACTACGAGGCTATGAGCATACTACGTCAAAGGTTTGGAAGACCGTCAATGATTGTAAGGAACGTATACGAAGCTGTCAAAGGTAACGGCAGTCAACTTCATGATGACTCCAGGCACTTACTGAGTTTTTAGATAATCTTATGACTTATAAGAATACCTTGATTTCTATGAATTGCATGAGTGACCTCAACTCGAGTTTTATACTAGAAGTAATAGCAAGACGCTTACCTACTCGACTGCAAAGGAAGTGGGTGATGATAAGCTCCCGTATGGAGGATGAGGGTATCGAGCCAAAATTTGATGATATCCTGAAACTAGTAAA